>PVKN010014877.1:0-18835 GCA_004027915.1 Capromys pilorides
CCCCTGCCCCTGCCCCTGCCCCTGCCCCTGCCCCTGTCTCTGCCTCTGCCTCTGTCTTGCTTGGCCTCCCTCTGGGCCTCTGTCTTTCTCTTTTTCTGACTTGAGAAAGTCACAGCAAGTTCACCCCCAGAATCAGGAGGACTCTTCTTTCCGACTCTCGCTTGTCCTCTGCTCTGAGCTCAGCATGCAGTCACAGGCTGCCTGGCCCGAGTACCAGCTCAGCACCTCGGCATGGGCAGTCCCATTATGTATCACTGCAATTTTCCTGCCCTCGGAAACTCACAGAGAAGCCTCTCTCTTTGTGTCCCTAAATGTAAGTAAACACTGTCCCCAGCTGGGAAGAGCAGGCTCATAAATTGGCTGTGTTTCTGCAGAGCAAAACTTCTTAATCAGAAATATACACACAGTCTGTCATCCTACCTAGAGGGGACAGAGAGATGAATGAGAACAGGGGACTGAGCAGAAGAGTAGGGACAAGAGAAAGAAAAAGCAGAGGCAAGGGAGAGAGGGGACAGTGGAGGGAGAGCAGAGGCTACAGAAAGGCCCACCACAACCAAACCATCTCACATACTGCAGGGAAAGAATTGGATTATAGACTTCCCATTTCACAGATAGATAAACTGGGGCTTCAGAAAACTCAGTGGCAATATAAGGAGGGGGCAGCAATGCAGAAAGGGCAGGGAAACAAGGAGATTTGAGCTGCCTTTAGCCCAAGAATTGTAGAACCACAGTCCTCCTCGTCTTTCTCTCTATTCAGTAACTGCCCAGTCTCTGTGGCCTAGCTGCTGCAACACAGGTTCCTTCTTGTCTAGCACATCTATCGGGAGCATCTGCAGCACATTTCCAGGGAGAGAGCATGGCCACTGAATTCTTATCTTCCGTTTGGGGGTGCATCCTATGAACGACACCCCAACCCATGATGACACAGGAGCAACGACTATAGCTGCACCACAGGAAATGAGCAGATAGGCTCTGAACAGGGCCAAGGTGTGAATTCGTGTTCAGGAGATGCTTTGTGTCACCCTCCCAGCTTCTCCCTAAGGGGACGGACAAGGCCCAGGTGGAGGTGCTGCAGCCCCAGGTGCCCATGCCTATAGCCCACCTGGCATAACCCACAGTGCAGGTGCTCAGCAAAGACAGGGTCTCTAAAGCCCAGATCAGTTGAGGGTGCACAGACGAATGGGCGTTCAGCTTTGCTCCCCCAGGGAAAGGCCTTATAGTTTTCTAAAATCCAGCTCCTCTAGTATGGACCTGGAGGTGAGGAGGAGGGAAAGCCAATAAGGTCCCAACTAATAGCACGGCTATGGGAGCATCTCCCTTTCTGGGGTTTGCAAGTGATCTGCATGCATTGACCTTGTTAGCCCCAAGTGTTACCACGTGGGAATCTTTCTGAGACATGCTACTTTCTATTTTCCACCAAGAACATTGTCAGGATCAAAGCCAAGTAGCTTATGCCAGAACTGACAACAAATAAGTAAGTGAAGTCAGGCAGTTATAGGACCGAGTCTCAAGGCACACTTCCTGGTAATAGTAACTGTCTGTCTCAGTTACTCTTCTCTCATTGCTGGGACAAATACATGACACCCAAAATGAAGGAAGGAAAGGCTTATTTAGCTCAGTCATTGGAGGTTTCAGTCCATACTCAGCTGGCTCCAAGGTGAAGTGGCACATGGCAGAGGGCAACAGTTCACGGCAGCAACAAAGACAAGAAGAGCCAAGGGAGAAGTAGCTGCAAAAATGGCTACTGAGAGGAAGTTGGTCTCTCTGTCTCCTTTCAGCTGCATTTAGGCTATCCATCCCAGGCTGACTCTAACACTCACACCCATAATCCTAGCTGTAATCAGAGCCATAATCCCAGCCCTGGATCACCATGACCCCAGTGGATCATGAGTTAGTCACAAACTCTAGAAGTCTGCTCCATGACTGCATGAGGCTTTGGGGGGACACCTAGATACACACCATAAAACTATCACAACAGTTTCTGCTGGAAGCACGCCCTTGCGTAAGGACAACTGCAGTCCTGTGAGAGCAGCTCTCTGGCAGGGACATCCGCCCAGCAGCACCCTTGTTACTCATCTTTACGCCAAAGGCTATTGTGTTAAAGTATCTTGTGCAATCTTTCTCATTTTTATCTTTATAAACAACGGTTTTCTGCAGCTGTACTGTGGATTTCTGCTGGTCTGTGGAAAGGAGCAGTTAGTCCTTAATTTGTTTTATCTTCTTTTAAAATTCTTTTTCTTTTTTCTCTCTTCTTACTTTATTATATATTTTCTCTTTCTTCTTCCAATTTTGCATATATTTGGTAATATGGACAACTAACTTGAAGACAACACCGTGCAATACACCAAGTGCTGTGACATTCATTTTATTTTGTTTACTGAAATCCTGTATCATTTGTGATTTTTCTGTTTTAACAATGCTTTGTACTATCTTTAAAAAATAAAAAAATACTAAAAATAAGCCGAGGTGCTCTGGCTTCGATCTCCTTAAACACATGCCTGTTTACTATAAAATGGCTATTTCCTGGGCAGGACTCTGCCTTTCTCCAAAAAAGTTCCTTACTAGAGAATCTCTCTGCACTGCCCACTCTTGGTGCTGAGCTTAGGGCAGGCGGTGTCCAGCACTGTGGTCTTAGCTGACCCTCACTTGTATTCTCCCAGAGCATGGAGTGGGAGATTTTCTTTTCTATCATGCACTCTGCTAGGAA
This sequence comes from Capromys pilorides, assembly GCA_004027915.1. Taxonomy (NCBI): domain Eukaryota; kingdom Metazoa; phylum Chordata; class Mammalia; order Rodentia; family Capromyidae; genus Capromys; species Capromys pilorides. The sequence goes on from PVKN010014877.1 coordinate 2,708, forward strand.
TATGTGTTTGTCATGTTCCCTTTTCTCCTAAGAGCCAGGCATAGGCATCTGTCTAATCTGTGGTCCTGGAAAAGTGTCTTCTGTTGATTTCATGACCATCTGGCTTTCTCTTCTTCCCATGGCTTCTCTGGGCAGTGCTTTGCATCCCCTTGCCTGGGACAGCTGTATGTTCACCTGCCATCCTGTGACTCGGGGCAGATAGAAGCGTCCTGCTTCCTTAGATAGGTGCTGGAATGCACAGGGGTTGAACAGGCCCCTCTGCTCAGTAGAGTGGCTTTGTGGCAGCTTCTCAGTGACTGAGGATGGATACTGCTGTGGAGCCAAGCTGCCGGCAGGGCTCACTGGCAGAGCTGTGGCTGCCTTCCATTTCCTGGTGTTCCCATGGTTCTCTCTTCCTTCCATCCACTTCCATGAGTTGGAAAATTAAGAATGAAGGAAGGCTGCAGGTGGGCTGCAAGGGCAGGGATGCATCCTTTACACCTGAGCAATGTATGGGAACGAAAGTTTCCTAACTAGGTTCTTCCTGAGCACTCCTCTCCCCATCTCTAGGGAGCCATGACACACAGAGACACATATATAGTCATGGATTCAGGGAACCCCTACCCAGAAATCCCTTCACCACTGCCACATGATACTCTATGGGAGGGGGGTCTTATATTAGTTCTCTGCCTAGACTGAGCTGGTTTGTGGGCTAAGCAGAACACTGGGTGAGCAGTAGTCCTCACTGCCTCCCTTCACAGCTCTCACTAGGGACAGGGTATTGGGAGAACATATGGTACATGGGCTGCCATGTGCTGGAGCTTCCTTTGCCTTCTCTCTATGAAGGCAACAACTCCTGGAGTGCAGGGTGAGAGCTCCAAAGATCAGTTGTGGTGCCAAATATTAACCACCTCAGTTTCCCTTCCCATTCCCTACTCATGAACATGAGACCACACATACACACCCTTTCTATGCCTCTGCAGAGAACAGAGGAAAAGGACCACGCTCTTCCTGAGCCACCATACAGGTGGGGGATTTCCCTTGAAGACAGGACTGCATTTTCTCAGCAACTCATTTTGGGTCCAACAGTAGAAGGTCTTAGGCTCCAAAACAAAACAGGACTGACTGTGACTCATATCTAACTCTGCCTTTTGAGAAACCTATTTCCTGGAGCTAGGGACTGGGGGTGGAGTGAAACTGGGGCCAGGGAGCGTGTGTATCTCTGCATGTGTGTGGGTCTGTGTGTCTGTGTGTGTCCCTCAGGCAGCCTCAGCACAGCAGCTTTTTGGTTGATGAGCCTTAGGAGAATGAGCCTTCCTAGATCCAGAGCTCTCTGGCTTGTCAGAAAACAAGTTTCTAAACCTTATGAGGTAGTCAATCATCTAGCCTGACTTTCAACTGTGTTTTTAAAGGAAAAAAAAAAGTAAGGAAAGAGAGAGCTACAGGGAAACAGAAAGAAAGTAAGCTGTATGATGCTGGGCTGGCTGCAGGCATGCAGGAAAAGGAGGGCCTACAGGACACTGACGGGCCTGCAGCTTGGCCTGGCCTCCTCCCTTCCAGGCTGTGCTCCTTAGACACCCTTGCTTCCTCAGCCTGAGAGAGGCGCGGCGGCTCCTTCTGCAGACTGTGTGCCTGCTGAGGGACGCAGCTCTGCCTTCTAGCAGCTCTGCTTTGCCACTTGGATTCTGGCCATAGGAGAGGTGGGGCTGTTTCGGTTTTTATTTTGCATGTTGTTATTGTCATGAAAGGGAAATGTCATTTGGATATAAACCAAATGGGGAACTGAGACTCACCCTGTGGCTCTTGCCATTTTCTCACACTGTGACAGCAATGACACTTTCTAATGGTGCAAACTAACTTTGAGGCAACTTTATCACTATTTATTTAAAGTAAAAAATAAAAGAAAATACAGTATTTTGTAGATCTTTTGTCAGTATCAGCCATTTGGATGAGTCATGGCCATTGCTTGGCCAATTTGCTCTCTGTGAAAGCCTGAGAGAATATTTTCTCTCTAGATGACTCTCCTTAGGCACACTATACATCGTCGATCTCTTTCCTCTGTGGCCCCGTGATCTCCTTGAACAGAAAATTTGGGACTCCATGTTTGCTACTGATGCTACCTAACAATGTTACCTATTGCATGTCAGGAATTTTGCTGACGTGCCTTTTTAAATCATCCTTCCCCAAACCCATATGTATTTATATCCCCATTTCAAGGTAGGGAAACTGAGGTTGAAAGAGGAGAAGTGATTTCTCCAACATCTTAGATACAGAACTAAAAAAAGATTAAGAATCTGACCTGCCAGGTTCTTAAATTTTCCATGTTTCCCTCTCTCCTCTCATCCTCACCCCACGCCCGTGCTGCTCACTTGCTCATCTTGGTTATGCCAATCCACAGGGCGCCCCCACATCAGGGATTTCTATCCTTCTTTGCTTGGCTTGGTCATTCTTTAGCATTTGTATCTCATCACAAATAGAAATTTAAGATGCCCTGGTGATTTCCATTAGATAGTGCCCGCCAGGATGTAGCTTGGCTTAATTTACGTTGCAGTGTCATTCATTCACTCACTCACTCACTCATTCACTCACTATCTTGATATTTCCTTTGTCCACACCATTGCTAGAATTGATGGTAACAGCAGGAGCCTCTCTTTTCTTGTTTTTCTCTGTATCCAGAGAGCCTGCAAAAGTACAGGCTTATACTCTGAAGATGGTCAGAAAGATTTTTAGATAGATAGATGGGTGGGAGGGTGGGTGGATTGGTAGATGAGTGTGTATGTGTGTGTCTTTGTGTGTGTCTGTGTAAGGATGGGTGGATAATTAGTTTTTATTAAGTATTAGGTCTTAATTGGGATGTAGAAATGAATAAAGTGTCTCTTTGATCAGGGTTCATTCTGAAGTGACATGCAGAAGAACTTCTCATAGTCAAGTAGATTCATCAGGTACAGTAGATGCTCTGGGTGAAGACGGAGGCACAGCAGGATACAAAATAGGAGGGATTCATTTCTGCTGGTGAAACACAAGCAGGAAGTGCTCTGTAGGGGAAGTGACACTTTAAACTATGAATACATGGTATCAATGAATTTAAAATCTTTCTTGCAGGGCCAGCCAACTAGCTCTGCAGATTAAAACATCTGCAAGCAGTTGCAGGGTTGGGGGTTCAATCCCTGGGCCTGCCCTACCAGTCCTGCCCCTGGGGCAGCTGTAAGCAGGTGGATTACTGAGTCCGATCTAGTAGTGAGATCCTGAATGCCCTGTAGACATTTCCCTAAAAATACAAATCAATCAATCAATCAATCAATCAATAAAGGCCTTCCTTGCCTCCCAGAGAAAGGCAAAGAGACCGACAGCCTTTCATACTCCAGAAGCTATAAGCTGTTGTGTGTGGTGGAACACAGGGTATGCAAGACATGATCTTGCTCTCTGCTATGTCTTCAGTGCTTGGAACCCAGCTATCCCATTGTTAACATTCAATAACAGCACTCAAGAAAATGATCAGTGATTATTTTTGAAGAAAGGAGAAAGAGAGCCCAGCGAGGTGGGAGGCTGACACAACTGAACAGAGGTGGGGAAGGTCAAGCTTGAGAATTTTGATGTTAGCCAGAGAACAGGGCCCTGAAGAACTGCATGATTCTGCCAGCCACCTGGCTGTGTGCTGTGCACAGGAAGCATGTCAGAGCATGTCCGGCTGAAGCAGCAGTGAGGACTCGATGAGGGACTTTGTCCAAGGCAACTACGTGGAGGACCTGAGCTACAATGGGAGAGAACATAGATTCCAGAGACTTGAAGAAGATGGACAGGACGCTGTATCTGATTCCATGTGAATCAGGAAGGGAAAGTGACTAGAAAGGGTCAAGAAGGCTCTGGTCTCATTTGAAGTAACTAGGTGCTAGGCCTTGAAGCACAGCACCTAGAGGAAGAATCACTGAGACGTTAACCCTAACCCTAACCCTAACCCTAACAGAGGTTATGCACCAGGAACTTTCCCCTTCCTGGGTCATGCTCAAGGCCTTGAACCAGGCTTTGCATCCCCTATGCTCTTGTTACTTAATTTCCTTCTTGCTTACTTATAGAATCTTTGGGAATCATCAATCCTGAACCCTTCCATGGAAACTCAAAGGGAACGAGGGGTGGGGGTGGGAGAAAGATTGTGAGCTCCATTCAGGGCACAGTGAATCCAAAGTGAATGAAGATTCTGCAGGTGGAGATTTCTTCAAAGAGCACAGCTTGGTATTTAGAGCCTAGGTTTCAATTTGGACAACTGGTTTTTCTCTGTCTCTGTGTCTCTCTGTCTCTGTCTCTGTCTCTATCTCTCTTCCTCCTTCCCTCTCTAGTTAAATAGCATGTTAATAATACCATGACCCCTCACCAGGTTGTGGTAAAAAAAACAAAAAACAAAAAACAAAAAAACATGGTGTATATAAAAATTCCTAGAATAGTGCTTAGCACACAGCAGATCCCTCAAATATGTCACATGTTGGCTCTTGGTAGTCTATATGGAGGTAAAGAGCTGGAGTCACTGGGCAAAGGGTAACCTTGGGGAAGTTGGTGCACAGGAAGAGTGGGTAAGGGCTTGATATGAGGGCCAGGTATAGCACTGATTTTATTAGGATGAGTAGCGCAAGAAGAATCAGCCAGGGAGGCTGACTAGGGTCAGCCAAAGGAGCTGGGGGAGGAGACAAGCTGAACAGACACTTGGTAGTTAGGGTCCCCTGATGCTGAAAGTCTAGTGACACTGAGACCACAAGAAGCTAATGGTATGGTCCTGGCAGAGTGATGGGGACCTTGTCAGAAGGCTTTTTGCAGAGCTGGGCAGGATGCCATCTATAGACTGCACACATGGACTGTTGCATTGGGACTGGGGCTGTGAGCAGAAGATTTGAAGTGGGCTTAGAGGAGGAGGAAGAGGGAGGGCTCTAGGGTTTGGCTGGTTTTGCTTTTGGATTGCATGGTTTTTTTGTTCAAGATGAGATTCACAGGCTCTCAGGGATGAGAAAAAAAGTTTACTAGAAGGTTGGAAGTTTTGAGGAAGAATTGTAATAGTTGATGAAAAGGTGTGAGTATCCTAGAAAAACTAGAAGAGGGATAGAGAGACATGGGATGGTCAACCCTGAACACATCTCTGAGTATGGAAGGAAGATCACTGAGTGGGAGGCTTTAAGTAAGTGGCCAGTACAGTACACCCAGGGTTCCAGGACTGGCACAGCATGTGAAACCAGGAATTGAACTCAGGTCTTTGAGCTTGCAGGGCAGGTACTCAGACCTTCGAGCTATCTCCCCAACCCAATAATCAATATGTTTATATTAAAAAAATTATGAATCACTTTAAAAGCATTGAAGGAATTTTACTGTGCAGACTAATATATTTGCCACCATTACTATTTCATTGAACTGTTGTTGAAATAAACTTGACGCTTTAGAACGGATTCACAGAAAAATTTTAGAGCATACAGTGTTCCCATGTATTCCACACCCAGTTTTTCTTATTTTTAGCATCTGATGTTAATGTGGGACATTTGTAACAATTAACTAATGTGGGTGCCTTATTAGTAGCTAAAATCCACAACTTACTCAGATTTCTTTTGTTCTCACCTAATAGTTTTCCGTTCCAGGACCCCAATCAGGATGCCACATTGTGTTTCCTTCTTCTCCCTCGGCTGTGATAGCTCCTCACTTCCCTTATTTTTTGATGTCCTTGGTGGTTGCGAAGCACTCACTACAAATCTTGTAGAATTGGTCCCCATTGGGATTGGTGTGGCAATTTCCTCATGATTAGAGTGCACTTGTGTTTGGGGGAGAAAGAGCACTGAGGCCAAGGCCCGTTCCTGTTTCGTGTTGTCAAGGACACATACTTCCTTGGCATTGACGTTGACCTTTTTCACCTGCTTGGGTGTGTGTCAGATTATTCACCGGCAAATTACTCTTTTTCCACCCTTTGCACATGTACCATCTGGAAGGAAGTTGCTACGCACACCCACATAAAGGAGAGTGAAGAGCTACACCCCACCTTCTTGTGGCTCTCTTCTAAACGTCATTTCCACTTTACCCCAGAAGGCAACCATAGTTTTGGCTGTTTTAATAAGGTCAGTTTTGACTTTGAAACCTGCTGTAGCTTTGTTTCTCTTCCACCTGAGACCAGACCCTTGGGAGGCCCAGGAAGTCTGGCTTTGAGTTCATCATATTAGGGCAGCACAGCCCAGAGGTGTACTTATTTCCATGAAGGCACACGGATGCTGGTGGGTATTCTGTTTACTATTTAAACATCCTTTGCAATAATAGAACTGCCTCCACCAGCACTTGCTAAGCTGGCTCTGTCTGCAGAAGCCATGAGTCATAACTGGAAGCATGGTCTGGAAAAGAGGGGCCTTTCAAGTGCAGTTCTACATTGCCTCTTCCAAGTACCTCAAGAAGATAACTGCTATCTCATTTTATGTTATTAAGTTACAGTTCCCATTTTTTCCTCTCCTTAAAGGACCCCTTATATCTTTCTAGCTCATGGAATATATTATTGGGGCATCAGGCACTTGATATAGATTGAGCATCTCTAACCTGAAGACCCCAAGTCCATAACATCCTAAGATAGGAACATTTCTGAGCACCAACATAGCAACACAGTTAGAAAATTCCATTTCGACCTTATGTTATGGGTCACAGTCAAAACAAAGGGTATACTAAAAGTGCTACTTATAAGATATGGACATGATTAAGATGTACATGAAGCATGATTAAAGTTTGCATTTAAACTTGAGTTTCATCTCCAAGAAATCTCATGTTGAATATGCAAATATGCAAGAGTATTAAAATGTCTAAATTTTCAATTACTTCTTGTCCTAAGCATTCTAGATAAAGAATACCTAAGCAGTTCAAATTATTTGAAACTTGAAAACAACTTGGAGAGCTCTGTGTAGGTGCTGATTATTACTTTTGGTAGTCTATGGTCACCATGCATTTCTCTTACAGAATGTTTCCATGTGTGCAATTACAGTGACAAGCATGCATTTCTCATTGTCTTCAAATTTCTCTTTTTTCCCTTTGTTTGTATTTGGTATAGGGTCTATAGGGTCTCACTACATAGATTGGACTTGCAGTGATTTTTCTGTATTCAACCTCCCAAGTGCTGGGATTACAGGCACACACCACCACACCCAGTCTCAATCACCATCTCAGGGCACCCTAGGGGCAGGGCCCTCATGACTCACCAGGGTTCCATCATCTTCAAAAGAATTCATTTTCCCTATTCTTTCCTCTGACAACTGGCCCACCAGCCACTCTGTCCCAGAGGAACGAGTCTTACACAAACAAAATGAAGGAAGGTGTGGATTCTGATGGAACCCCGGGAGCACTTGTCTGGGTCCCACCAGCTCCCAAGGTGACACCTTCTATGTGATACCTGTAACCAGGCTCTCTGAAGTCTCAAGGGTGTGGCCTATTTTCTATACTCTAGCCTGTTCAGATGTCTACACACTGAACGAGTCCCAGTCTCCAGAACTCTTCAGTATTTCTATTTTAGTTGAATGGAGAATCTGCGTTCCTTGTTGTAGCCAAGCACCTGGTCTGATCTCTAGAGATTATAAGGAAACTGAGATCAGAGTTAGAGTTTTTAAGCAAAAATCTGTCCCACAGAACTAAGATGTTGAGGAACACTTGGCCCATGAGTGGCTGAGCTGAAAGTCCTTGTGTCTCAGACAGATGATGTGTTTTCAGTTTGGTTTCCTCACTGAGGCCGGTATACCACTTTATTTCCTGAGTTGGTTACTACATATGGCCAAATCCAGACCGAGATAGCAACTTGAGTTAAAACTCAGATGAAGACACGTGTTTTACAAGTATAAATTTACATGTTAGAAAAATACCTTTATCTAATTCATGATAGCATGTGATTTGTTGCTCAGAGAAAAGATTTTTTTAAGCTAAAAAAGAAATTCAGGAGCTGGGGAGATAGCTCAGTAGACTAAGCACTTGCCTCACAAGTGCGAGGTCCTGAGTTCAATCCCCAGTCCCACCAAAAAAGAAAAAGAAATTCAATTAAAATATTATAATAAGGGTGCTGTTCCTGTAATCCCAGCACTTAGGAGGCTGATGCAGGAGGTTTGCTATGAATTTGAGACCAGCCTGGGCTACAAATTGAGTTCAAGTTCAACTTGCGCTACATAGCAACATCCTATCTCAAAAAGGCAAATAAATAAATAAATACCAACTATCATAATAAGTAAAAAAACTGTGGTTAATTTTAGGTAAGGTAAAAATGATGGTAGTGGCAGGAGAATCTGAAGTTGGAGTATCCTGCAGAGCAGGAAGAACTCCTGAGGAAGGAGCTCAGCTGTGTCACAGGCCGGCCAATGCAGGGGGCACATCTGGCACCATGTCTGTGGTCCCAGTGGATGGTATTCAGGCTTCTTCTTGCTCTTGGCCTCTCACTACTCATCTGCAGTACCTGAGACACCAGGTTCAGGCAAGGAAAAGAGGTTTTCTCCAGTCAGTATTTAATGAAAAGAAATAAACTGAGCTTTTTTTTCTGATTATTTAGAGTGAAGTTCTGGAAAGCTCATGAAAGGAAAATCAAGAGTTCTGTCTGGTAGTAAACAAAAGGCATGGATGAAATGTGTCTTCAAATGTAATCTGCTCCTTAGTATTGGAGCAGCTCAGACCAGGGTCCCTTCCTGTCTGCTCACTGACTACTTCTGCTCAATGTGTTCTTTGGCTAAGCATTTTCTTCCATCATTCATTGGAAACTTCTTATTGCTTACTTATCAGGGGCCAGACACTGTAGTGCATACTGGTGCTGCTCACCGGACAAGGACCCAGGCCCCGCCCTACTCCAGAGTGAGACAGATAGGCAATCTGTCCTATATAGTTTTTCATTTTCTTTTTTTTTTTTTAACTGGGGTTGGTGCAATGGTGGTAGTTAGCATATAGACCAAAAGAGTGAAGGAAAATCTCTGTCTTTCTCTATATTTGAAGGAAGTGAATGGTGAACGTGAAAATTAAAGGTTTGGAAACAAAGCAAAAGTCTTTCTTTTGGGGGCAAGTTATTTAATTGTGCTTTTTCCCTTCATTTAGAAGGTGGGACTAACAACACTTTCCAGAGTAAGTTGGATAATGCATAATAATATCCTACTGTGTGTATGTAGCATTTGCTGTATCTATTCACCCATGAACAGATATCTATCTAGGTTGCTTTCAACTCTTTGGTATTGAGAAGGGTGCCGCCGTGAACATGGACATGCACGTTTTTCACATCTAGAAAAGTAATCCTTGCAGACATCACACTAAGTGAAAGAAGCCCTGAATAGAAGGCAAATGTGGCATGACTCCACATAAGTGAGGGATCTGAATAGCTGATCTCATTAGAGCAGAAAGCAGAATATTAGCTGCTGTGGGCTTGTGGAGGGGAATGAGCTGCTACACAACGGGCACCATTTTGTCTATGCAAGACAAAAAATGTCTAGAGATCTGGCTTGCCGCAAAGTGTCTGAATCTAACTACACAGTACTGTGCATTCTAAAACTCATTAAAGGGATAAATTTTGTGTTATGTGTTTTCATCAAAAGGGAGAGAGGTTTAAGCAAAAGACACTATATTAATTTATATTTACATTTGTAGAAAATATATTAGAAACATGAACAGAAGGTTGCCTAACAATGTTTGACAAGCTGTTGTTTCCAGGAAAGGAGGGAGGAAAATGGGGTTGAAGGGTAAAATTCTAAAATATCTGTGACTTTTTATTTCTTAGAACAAAAGGGACCTGAAGTAGTAGATATAGCAAAATATTACCTTAGTTAAATCAGTGTGCAGCACACATTGGTATTTATCATCTTCTATTACAGCTGAAATAGTTAACAATAATAATGAGGAATAAGACTGTGCTTAGCAGGTGCCTGGCATAGAGAAGGCCTCAAGAGTGGCAGCCACACAACAGAAATTAAACACAAAGCTGTGCAGACGTACAGGAGCAAGTGAGTGTGTGCTGTGCTTGTACAGCAGTGTGTGTGCCCATGAAACTAGGGGGTGTGGGGTCACGAACCGAGGTTAGGAAGCCAGGGTGAGGCCATGAAGAGTTTCCATATGACAAAGTGCGTACTGCTAAGGCTAACTTTAAGCCAAATAAAAACCTCAGCCTTCTTTCTAGACATCTCCACACATCCAGCTTATGGTTACCTCCTATTATTTTCAATGCTACATTGCAGACTCCAGGCAGGTATAAGAATTACCTGGGGCCTTTACTAGTGTCACAAAATCAAGATGCCTGGGGTAAAGCACCTGCTTAGGCAAACACAGGGACCAGGGTTCAATCCCAGGCATGCCAGGCTTGCCCTGCCCCTGGGGCCTGCTGAGACTGCAATTGAAACTGGGCATGGAAGCATATGCCTATAATCCCAGTGCTTGGGAGGCTGAAAACAGGAGGATCATTATGAATTCTATCTGCATAGTGAGTCCCTGTAGAGCCTGTACTAAATACACACACACACACACACACACACACACACACACACACACACACACAGAGCAAACAAACAAACAAACAAACAAACAAACAAGAAAACCGCAGGTCCAACAAGAGATCTGAACCAGGGGGCATCTATCTAAGATTCAAGGTCTTTCCTGTTCCCCAGTTTACCATCCAGGGAGTCTCTGGCCTGGTGGTTAAGCCTAAATTTGCCTCCTCATAGAGAAAGTTTGCTAGGACAAAGCTTTATGGAAGCAGGGTTGCTAAGCTAAGTAAAATTTGCCAGGAAATGTTAAAAAGCACTGAATTGCAAAACACAGAATGCAGTAAATATTTAAGGAAATTAACCCATATGGGCATCTCTTCCCATGAGAACAGTTGCTGCACTAGTTAGAAATCCTTCTTAGCAGTTTTAATAGTCTCTTAAGGGCCTCAAATAGACAGTTTGTTATATTAGCTCAAATTATTGTGCCCACTGAATAACAATTCTAACTACCGTCTGACGAGGGTTACACAATCCCCTGTCATATGCTATGGATTTTCACACCAAGTTCATTCAATTTTCTTCTAACAAGCCTGTTAGGATTCCATCTCACAGCTTAGAAAATTGAGGCTCAGTGAGATCACGCTCAAGTCAAAGTTAGTGTCAAAATTTCAGGGTACAATAGCTTATTTATCTCAATGTTGTGTTTAGTAGAGACATTGGGACATTCCTGGAATCATTCATTGTCTTGTTTTCCTGATATTTAAACTGCATCCTTGGCATACATTGAATTTATTGAGGTGTCTCTAGAACTTTTCTTGGGTGGGTACTAAAGCTAACTCTATAGCCTGCCATCCATAATCCCAATGAAAACAGGTTAAGTGAACACCAAGGATGACTATGTTGAAAACAATGCCAACAAATGACACATTCACTCTCGTGCCTAACTTTTAGGAACCAGATAAAAACTTTCTTCGCAGCTGGCAGTCAAGGGGGATACAAGAAATCTGTAACAGTGCATAACCTTGATCATAGCAGTTGACATCTGGTAACTGACCCTAAAAAAAAAAAAAAAAAAAAATCATGGTTGTGTACAGAAGTTTAGCTAAACGAATGCTTATTTTTGTAGTATAATAATGAAATTAGGAACTAATTTAAATACCCAACTTTGGGGAATTACTGAAATGAATCCTAGTACCTGCATACCGCAAGACGCTCAGCAGCCATTCGAAAAGTTACCTTTGGGATGACATTCAGTCACAAGGAAAGCTGCTCACAATATGCTGCATATATGAAAACAACAATAAAACACCCCAAAGGGGTGTTAAATTAAATAAGCAGGAGGCCATTAGTCTAAGGCTGCTTCTGTGCTTGCCACTCCTATGTAACAAACTGTACTGTCTAACTTAGAATGTAAACAAAATAGAGGCCTAACTTGGCAGTATGTTTTTGTAGTGCATTTCCAGGTTTCAGCCAAAGGTAAATGGTTGAACTTCAGCCAATTACAGGCAGCCAACTCGCATACATGTCCAGCCATAGCCAATGAGATGAATTCTACAGTTGGCTTATAAAAGTTCAAGCTGTTACAATATCTGACTCTCTTCTGGTTCGGAGTCTACAGATTTATAAATTTTCTTTGTTTGAAATTAATTTGCCTGACCTTTTTCTTTTAGCAGAGTTTCAAAAGAACTGGATAAATCAATAGCATTTTCTCATTTTAGCAGTGAGAAAGTTATTGTTTTCATTTTATAAAGGAAGTGCAACATCTTGAATGTTTGTTATTCTTTTTTCTCATTTGTATTCTGTTCATCTTTTTGTAATGATTCTTTCTGACTTTTGTAGGTAGAGAAAAATCACAACATTGTTCAAACAAAATTAAATAAGAGGAACTAGGTGTGAGGGCACACATTTGTAATTCTTGCATTCTGGGGGCTGAGGCAGGAGGATTGCAATCTCAGCTCCAGTTTAAAAAAACCTGAATGACTTAGCAACAGCCTGTCTTGAAAAATTAGAAAGAAACAATTTCAGAGAGCAAAGACCTTGAGTGATTTAATACCTTATGCTTAAAAAAAGAAAAGAAAAATAATGAAACTATGAAAGTCACAGACAAGAGGATCAGGGTAGTGCATGTGTCTCCTGGGTCTCTGCCTTCTGACAAGGTGGGTGTGTTCAGGATAAGGCCATAGACAACTTCTGCTTTCAGATCCAGTTCAGAACCCAGGCTGTGACAGGGATTCACCTCATTCTAAAAAGAGATATCTGAGAGTCTTCCTGGAAATGCAGAAATCCCCCTGCCATGCTGACGATGTCACAGGAAGTTCAGTTTTCCTGCTTAACCCAAGTAATCAGAGTAATCAGGTGTTTTCAACACACTCACACTTCTAATCCTCCAACCTGTGCTGAGCCTACAGGTCCCCCAGATACACTTTATAAGGGAGAAAATTGAGAAGCCACCAAATCCAGAAGGATTTCCACATGCTGAACAGTCAAAAAGAGAAATGAACATACATATGATCTTTTATCCCAGGGTCCCTAGCAGGAGGGTTGCAGAGCCTATTGAGAACTTAGCTTAGGACTTTGAAACTGTGAGATCCTACCTCAGTTGCCTTCATGAACAAAAACCCCACATTCCAGGAGTATTTCCTTCCTGCTGTATTTGGCATCCTTCAGCATGAAATAATCCTCCCCAATCAGCCAATCAAAAGCTCAACTATGAAGCTGCTTCACTGATGGGGATGAGATCCTCTAACCATAGAGACACCACATTGACCTCCTCTCAAGGACGACTATATTCTATGGCAGAGGTACGTGACTAGTGGCCACTTGTGGTTGGACATATGTGAAAGGCAAGTGCAACACTCCTTAGAAGCACACAGGAGGGACTTGTTACTTACATTTGGAGGCTCAGGGGTGTTTTTCAAAGAGAGTGATGCTCAGCATGGACAGAAAAAAGAACTGGGTGAGAGTTACTTTTACATGCTCATAAAAGGGAGAGAAGATGACCCAATCCATAGGTCATGAATTATAGTGATTCTTCAGTCACTCTCTAGATAACTGGAGTCTAGGAGCCTAGATTTCATCATGGAGCCTCAGAGCCCTGGTCAGGTGACCAGACAGGAGCTAGGAAGAGCCAGAAGAGAGTCATGAGCTCAGAGAACTCCTCCAGGCTGAAAGGGGTGGGTTATAAAGAGAAAATCTAGATAGACAGCTGTAGCCAGCCTAGGGGTGGCCAGCAGTGGCTCAGAGCAAGCTTAGAACAGTGGAGGGTATGGAAAGAGCACAGCTCAGGAAAGGCCCAGGTGAAACTCCATAGAGCTGTGGCCGCTGTTGTGATCTTTGCTCATTGTTCTTTTAGCTTCCTCAGCCTTTAGTGCTAGAAGAATAAATACTTGATAAGAATTATGTTAGGCCTAGATGGATAAAAAGAAATGAGGATTAAAAGTCCACTTGACATTCAATATTAAGGGCAGGGGTATGTGACAATAAGAAGGGCTAGAGAAGAGGAGCAAAAATGCCCCCAAACAGTGGTTTGAGAGACCTGCTCCATCCAGTGACATTTTTCAAGATAAGTCATGCTCCTTTCCACCTTTCTGAGACCCTGCCTCAGTAGCCTTCATGACCAAGAACCCCACATTCCAGGAGTATTTCCTTCCTGCTATATTTGGTATCCTACAACATGAAATAATATGCCCCAACCAGCCAATCAAGAGCCCTCAGAGTGTGCTCATAGAAGCTTGTTTGATTGTGGTCACAGCAGTTATTCCTCTCCAACATTGCCTGACTGGTGCATTTACTCACCGTATTATTCAAAGCCTTTCCTCCTACTGCTCAAGTGGAACCTTAGTTCTTTGAATGCAAGGCCTTGTCTATGTGTTCATTCCTGTAACCTAGCACTTAGATCTGTGCCTGTACATAGCGTGGCTTGATTTACAAACTGCTGGGTAAATGAATGAATGAACAACCTGAGGAATGAATGACAACAATGCAGAAACAGAGTCCCTAAGTGTGGGCCCAACCTTAGTTCTCACCCTTGGGGTAACTATGAGCCAGTGTCCTGATGTATAGAAGGAGAAACACCAGGTTGTGGATTTACAATAAAAAATGTAGCTGTGTTCTTGCACTGTTGTTATCGTTTGTGTCTAGATGTTCCCCCAGAGACTCATGTGGTCTTTGGGCATTTTCAGAGGTGGCTGAATCTACAGTGTGTGATACTGAAGTTAAGGGTATGTGATTAATGAATCAGTCCACCGATAGGTTTCTGTATAGTTCTGGCTAGGATTAAGGATGTGAGAGCTACATCCACCCTTGGACAGGCAGCCTGCATACAATATAAGGGACAGAAAGGGTCATGTGTGCCCTTCTTGTTGCTTTTGCTATCTTCTAGGTACCATGAACTGTCTTCCTCTGTGATACCCCTCTGCCAAGCCACCCTGCCTTGGAGATTGCTAATTATGGGTTGAAATTTCTTCAACCTGTGAGGCAAAGATACCCTTCCTCCCTTACCTTTGGGTGTGTCAGGTATTTTGTCTCAGCAGTGAGAAATGTAACTAAAACAACTATTGTTACAAAGAACCAGGAGAAGAATATTGCTGTCATACCAGATGTGGGTATTCAAAATGGCCACAGGGTCTCTGAAGAAATACATCCCTTCATTGATCAGATGAAGGATAAAAAACCCAGACCAGATTTAAGGACCCCTATACCACCAGATGGAGGGGAGAGAAGTCTGATAGGATTGTTTCGATATGCCTCCCAGGTTTCACGTGTTGGAAACATAGGCCTCAAAGTCAAATACTAATAATTGGGAGATGAGACTTCAAGAAGCGAATGGGTTACCAGGGCTCTGCCCTTATGATGGGCAGAGGTGGCATCCAAGCTGAAGGGCTGTTCGTGG
Source organism: Capromys pilorides (assembly GCA_004027915.1). Lineage (NCBI taxonomy): Eukaryota > Metazoa > Chordata > Mammalia > Rodentia > Capromyidae > Capromys > Capromys pilorides. The sequence continues at coordinate 18,011 of PVKN010014877.1, forward strand.
GGTGAGAGCAGCCCACCTCTATTCTGCAGTGTCTCCAGCAGGCCTGCTGGCTGCAGCAGCCCCCTATCAGTTCTCCCAGCCTCTGCCTCAGACCCTGTGATTTTCTGTCCAAACATGGTTGTCAGAGAGACTTTCGAAAATGTAAATCTTCACTTCTCCGTGCTAAGCACCAAGAGCTTTCATCACAAATAACCAGGCTGTCACTTTGTCTCTTTACCTCAGTGCCCACTTCCCTGTCTTTTGCCCCCTCACCATGCTACTGGGCATGCGCAATTGCTGAATGTATGACAAGTGTGTCCCCAAGGAACTAAGTTCTAATTTTTATTTCAGTTAAGTAATATTAGATGGCAGTAGCCATTCTAGTGATCATTGTACTATACAGCAGAGCCCTAGAGCCTTTGTGCTTGATCTTATTAATATATGCCTGCTTCCTGAGGACAGAACTGCTCTGTGCCTTACTTTGCTGAGCTTATAGTTTGTGAAATACCTAATAGGGCTCTTGTGACATTCAGTCAGCTCTCAGTCTTTCTGGAGGACCAGTTCTAGGCCTCCTACAAATACTGAAATCAAGTCTTTTATATGACAGATTTGATATATTTGATATAATCTGTACACATCCTCTTGTATGCTTTAAATCAGTATTATATGATGACCTTATAATATTGAATGCCATGTAAATGGTTGTTATATGCTATTGTTTAGAAAATAATGGCCAAAGGAAAAAAGAAAGAATTCTGTATTGTTCAATATAGATGGAATACTCTTTAGAACATTCTCTATCCACAGTTGGTTGACTGTGTGGATGCTGAACTTAGGGATAAGGAA
>PVKN010014878.1:0-18857 GCA_004027915.1 Capromys pilorides
ATTGTGTTAAATGAAATTAACTGCTCACCCCATTAAACTTATTCATTTGTTTATTCATTCATTCCTCATATCAGTGTTTAACCTTTCATTTATCTAATTTTTAAATGCACACTGCATTATGGACCCTGTATTTGAAATCCTCTTTTGGATTGCTTGCATAATGCATAATGCTGATCTGAAGTCAGACCATAGCACCAAGTTCAGAGCCTCAGCCCAAATCCAGCCTGGTTGTGTCCTCACGCTGGACCTATATTCCCAGCAAAAGCTCTTCATAAGCTTCTGAAACTGTGTTCAGACTGCAGTCCCAAGAGCAGCAGAGATGCATAAAAATGGACACTTGAAGAACACATAGAAGTCAACACCAAGGCTCAAGCCAGTCTCATCTAAGGCCATGTGGGCTGAGGCTCCATGAGTTAACTTGGTAAGGCAGGAGGAGGATCTTTACCAAGAGCTGTTGATGCTTCTGAGGGACTTTCCCTGGGAAGGCTAATTTCCGACCTATACTGCTCACTGAAGAGACATTCCCTCTGACTCTGTAAGCCGGAGGTGACATTCCTATGGATAGCAAGTGCTGTTCTGGGTAGCTTTGCTCTCTACTGAGTACATGCCTGCAGAATGTTGCTCTATGGTGTACACTCCTCAGTTGGATATATTTTTTTCTACCTAGAGTGAAAGACATATCTGTGCTCAATCTAATGAGCTAAGAGTACAGGCAATAATATGAGATTTTTCAGCCAAGATGCTATTCCTTTCTCTAATTTGAAGACTGGCTAACTAGGAAGTAGGTATTTTGGGAAGTCACACAGATTCTTGTGCTTAAATCAGACTTGTTTCTGGGTAAGAATTGACCTGTGCAAACAAGTACTTTTGGGTGAAAATCCAGGCCATTTTGTGGCTGTGATACAAATAAGTGAAAATGTATATCATGACTGATATCCAAGAAGAAAACAATACTTACTATAATCATACCTTTTAATGATTTCCAGGTTAAAAGCAAGTTCATTATTTATAAAATATTGAAGGATTAGGCAATCTAATAGTAAAATTAGCTAGCCCTTGTATTTACTAAACATTTAACAGTCTTTTCTAAGACCTTCATAAATGTATCCTATTTGAAGACATTTCCAAACCTGGCCCTATGCATAGAGCAGATGGCAAGCTGTCTACCAGGAGCCATTCAAGAGATCTGCTTGCTTCCCTTCTTTCTCCCTGCAAAGTACTTGTTTCATCAGCAGACTATGGTACCAAGATGGTGTCTCTGGAAGCTAAGATTCTCTCCTAAATGGCCTTTCTAAAGAGATCAACTCACAAGTCCATTTTTGTTAGGCTCACGATACTATACAAAAACACAAAAACCCATGTTTCCCAAGTGGTGAAATGAGTTGATTATCAGGTATAGCGGGCAAGGCTAGTGTGCTGGCAGGCAACAGAGTTAGGTTTGAGTGCAGAACCCAAGACAGCTCTCCTGCAGCTTGAAGGGAATGTGAGCGTAGAGCAACCATGTGCTTAGAGCTGAATAAGACACCATCAACTCAATATGGACTAGTGGACCAGCACTGTTCTACATAGTTTCCATGGATCCATTCACTGTGTTTTCAGGAAATCCCAAAGGTCAGTGCAGTTATAATTCCATTATGAAGTTGAGGAAACTGAGTCCCAAGAGCACACATTCTTTAGGAGTAGAAAAAGATCGTATATCACCTAAGGCTGAAGAACCAGAACATGGTTGTCTTAATTACTTTTTCTCACTGCTAAAACAAAAATATTTGAACCTAGGAGTAAAGTGTGGAGAGATTTATTTAGCTCATGGTTGTAGAGGCTTCAGTGCATAACTGGCTGGCTCTGAGGTAGGGTAGTGTCAGAGGGGCAACAACAAAGAGAATCAGTTCTGAGATGGCAGACAACAGTAAAATGAGCAACCAACCTAGGCAGTGTCTCTCTGGGCTGTATACATTCTAGCTAGACTGCAGGGAAGAGGGTAGTGCAAAATCAATCAGTGAACTGATCACACAGCCTTAACTCCAGCATCACACATTCTAGATTCAGCCACCTCTTTAAAATCCCTATGGTCTCAGGAGGCTTGGAGGAACACCTGGACAACATAACATTCTGGTCCTCACCCCACAAAGACCTCACACATATGTTTATGCAAAAGGCATTTAGTACATCTCCAAGAGCTGCCAAAGTCATAATAGTTTCAGCACTGCTGAAAAGATCGATTCCAAGACTTCTTCTAAGATTTGATGATAATGCTTAGCTACAAGGCCTCAAATGAAAGAAAATAAAGGTAAACTCTTGCGACATTAACTGGCACAAGATAGACATTTCCATTACAAAAGTTACAAGCAAGGAAAAAATGGGACCAAAGTAAGTCCAAAATCCAGCAGGGTAAACATTAAGTCCCGCAGCTCTATATCCAGCAGCCAAAGCACCTGTGGCAAGATGTGAACTTTAAAGTCTTTGGGTGGATCTGGCCCCATGGCACTGTGTGGTCTCACTTTGCTCCCCCTTAGAGTTTTCTTCTTGTGACCCATATCACTGGCTTCTCCAAACTTCTTGGGTTTGCAATGCACCTTGGGTTTTACACTCACAGCTTTAGGTACTCCCTTCTCAGAGCCACACTGCTTGGCCTCCCAGGCTTTCTTCTGAAATCTTGGTGGAAGAGTTTCTGATCCCAGAACTCTTGCATTCTAGATGTGCTTAAACCAGTGCTACATGGATGATGCCAAGGTCTGCTGCTAGTTGAAGCAGTAGACAGGTATTATTCTCTTTTCGTTGTAAGAGTCATATGTCTGGATCACCAAGGACTGTTAACCAATTCTGAGGAAAAAATTCTCTAGGCTGCCTCTCTTCTGGAAGATGGTGTTTTGGAGCTTTCTTCTCAAAGCAAAGTTTTTCATTTTGCTCTTTTGAGGTTGCAAAGGGTGGAGTCCTGTTGTCTCCTCATCAGTCTATCTTTTCTGTCCTCTTGTTTCTTCTCAGCAATCAACATCTCTGCTTTATCATTGCAGTCCACAGCTTTATTTGAACGACTTTTCTGGCCAAACTCAAAACCTTTTATACCATTCTGCTGGTGTGTTTGCTCTTGATTTTCAATGTAGATATGGTTAAAAACTTCCAACAGTAGCCAGGCCATCTTCTCAACATTCTGATATCTGATAAATTCTTCTGTTTGATTAATTAGTCCATTGTTCTTAATCTCAGACTCAGGTAAAGTCTGCACACATGAGGACAATGTAGACAAGCTTTATGCCAAGTGATAACCCACTGTCTGGAGTTCAACAGCCAATGCATTCTTTCTTCCCACTAGAAACTTCTCAAGCCCAGTCTTTACCAGTTTTCTGGTCTTCTGAGCTCTGACCGGATTTTCCCATACAGTACAATTATTATGGCATTCTATGGATGCTCCTTAGCCAACATCTCCAAATCTTTCACAACTCTTTCCCTTCTAACAAGCCAGTTCCAAAGGCTCTTGGTTCACAAGGCCAGGCAATGTCACACCAACAACACCACTTCTGGTATCAAAATATATCTTACTCCCCAACACCACCCCATTGTTGAAGCAAAATACCTAACACCCAAAGTTGAAGTGAGGAAAGATTTATTTAGCTCACAATTTGCAGAGGTTTCAGTCCACAATTAATTGTCTCCATGTTAAGACATTTTCATATGGGCAACCCAGAAGGAAAAGTTCATGGCAAGGAGAAGACTGAAAAATCAACAACCACCTTAACAGTGTTTTTCTGGCCCTTTTATATTCTATTTAGGCTGCTAGAACGAATGTGGTGCAAACCAGTCATTGAACTAAGCACACAGTCTTAATTGCAGCATCACACACTCTCATTCCAGACTCCCTTGAAACCAGGATAGTGAGAGACTGAAGAAATGCAAGGGGATGAGGTCCAAGACTGAAGAGTTCTGATGCTTTGTGCTTTCTGGAAGGTTGGGAGAAAGGAGACAGAAGATGTCAAGAGACAGAGGATGTGAAGTAAACCAAAGCACGGGACAAGGAGAGGAGATACTGTCTCTTAAGGGGAGCCCTGAAGCCCCCATGCAGCTTCTTGTGTTCAGTGGTGAAGTTCTACCAGCCTATACTTCTGAGCTGATCAAAGGGGCATAATGGTGACCCTAACATTTTGGAAGACTCTGACTGATTTTTTTTTACCTCTGGCCCTTGGAACACTGACATTTAAACCCATGATGGCACTTGGAACAGCACCAAGTCAGAGGTCAGAAATGAAGAAAGAGATCCTAGTTAAATCATAATGATCCAATTAAATCATTCACTCACTTCCTGTAATTTACTTAGTAGAATCACTACTCTAAATAGTTAACAAATACAATGAATATATCTGGAAACCTGAAACCTATAGAGATAATAAGAGTGTGATGATCCATGTTTTTATTCAAGAAGCCATTACTCACTGAACGTACACACTTTACCAGACCAGAGGGGTCTCAATATGCAGCAGATATGTTGGAGGTCTCTGTCCATGAAATTAATACCAGCCCAGGAGGCAGTGACCACATGCATGAGTACTTGAGTGCACTTGTGGTAAACACTGCTAATGAAGCTTATCCATAGTGTGAGTGCACACTTTGGAGGAAGATGGTAACACCTGGCTTGAGTCCTACTCTAATATTTTCCAACTGAGGGATGGACATGCATCCATGAATATACTCTGCATCTCCCACATTCTTATGTTGAAAATGCAAGAATAATGGAGAATATTTGGAGAATAAGATCATTAGTTGGGACTTGTCACATGATACGATGTCAGTTGTTAGCTCTCACTTATTATCAATAAGTCTCTAACAACATTGACAATGATGACAATGATGACAGAATGATAGTCATGATGATGATATGATGGAACATTGCTGACAGTGAGGATGATAGAATTAGGGTCATGCAGCTACTGCGGCCAATGATAACAATGCTCATAGAGGTGGTAATGATGATGGTGATAATGATGATGATGGTGTTGCTGATGTCAGGGTGATGAGGATGGTGGTGGTGGTGGTGAAGGTGGTATTGGTGATGATGACGGTGGTTGTGGCAATGATAATGAAGAAATTGATGAGAATTTAGTGACATCTGATTGAAGATGTCAGTGACAGTAATGTACATATCAGAGTATGGCCACAGCTAATGCTGCTCATCTCCACTACAGAGGAAAGGCCCATGGGGCTCCTCTGCATGTGAGTTGGAACCTGCAGCCTGATGCACATCCTGCTTGACTGTCAGGTACCAAAAGAGGCAGAATGGCATTTGCACATTGGTTTTTCTCCTTCTATATTTCGTTTGGCCTCTGCTCATGCAACTGTCACCTTATTCAGAAAATGCCAGCCTTTTTGAGGTGAGCTAGAGCCTCAGGAGGTGGAGACAGGAATATTTCCAAAGGTCAGGATGACTCAGCCATCCTCTAAGAAGCCTCTGGTGGGAGAGATGCTGCAGTCAGCACAAGGGAGACAAAAGCCCTCTCTGCCACTCCCATGATGGCTAAAAGCTTGCCTCCTTGTTCCTTTCACCTACCTGCTCTGCAAGGCTAATGAAGGTTCTCGATGCTTTCTATATTTCAGCAGCAACTAATGACTCAACTCTAACTCCTTGGCATGAACCCTTTGGTGTTTGACAGAAAAAATCTCCCAGGAGGCTCAGCCTAGAAGACACTGATGCCCAGGAAGCCACAGGGTCTGCTACTGGCCAGCTTTGCTCACTTGCAAGCCAGAGTCTGTCGGGGTAAGAAGGGAGAAGAGGAAGTGAGGAGAGTACTCTCTGGGGATGTAGGACCCCAGACACAGTACCACAAAACAGATGCCCTCTGAGGAAGGGAAGTTGACACCCGTGCTGGAGATGCTGGGAAGGGTGCATCGAACTCAGGCCAGCTCAGGCTGAAGTAGGTGCAGCAGAACCGGGTGCGAGTCTTGTTTTCACACAAGTGCATAGAACCTCTCTAGGTGGAGATGCTGAGCTACTTTCTCTGCCTGTGGTCTAATGCTGGTTGATTCACACATGTGGTAGCTGCTGGCCTCTACAGATACCTGTGTTAGCTCCCTTGGCCTGGCTGCTCTTAAGGGTCACATTTGCCTCCAGGATCTATGGTTCTCTGTAGTATTATGTGCTGCACAAGACAGCCAGGAATCTATTGGTATGGATTTTGCCCCTTTTTTTTCCTTCATCAACAATAAGAATGAAATGCACAAAATTTCATTAGGTCCCTGGGCTCCTCTCGATCTTATTGGGCACAAGAGCCCAGTGAGTGCTCTTTCTTGGCTTTTCAGGCTACTCAAAGTACTGAAATTCTGTATTTGTTCGCTTTCCTTTTTGCCTCCATAGTAGATAATTCTCCCGTGCTAGGAATCTGATAGGGAACAATACTAGAGCATTTTTTTTATCTTATGGAACTGTGTGCCAGTAGAAAAGGAGCAGTGGAATAATAGAAATAAATATTTAGGCCAACAGGAAATAACAAGTAGTGACAAGCACAGTGAAAAAACAAGTCCCACAGAGTAAAGGACAGGAAGTGCCAGGCTTACTGAAATGATGAATTCATAGGAGGTCTTCTTTATTTTTTAAAGAAATGATCTTTAAACAGAGATCATTGGGTAAGAGTTATCCTGGTAAAAGGAGGAAAAACTATTTCACTTTTTCAAACTTGAGAAGCATTACTGGGATTCTTCACAGCAACGAAGCCCTTGAGCCACTGTCATATTCTTTATTTGCAATTTACATTAAAATACACCCCTGTGTTTGCTGACTTCATTGACTGGAGCTAGTGGCAGTTCTATTATTAGCATTTTCACAAGGGCTGTACCAGTTACACACCACCAAGAGTATACTGGGGTTTCCGTCTTACCTCATCCTCAGGCGGCATCTGTTCGTTTTGTTTGTTGTTTGTTTTTCTTTTGATAATAACCCTTCTGACAGGGCTGAGATGAAATCTGAATAAAGCTTTGCTTCCTTCCTTGATAGCTAAAGATGCTGAGCATTTTTTATATGCTTTTCTCCATCTTTTTTGAGAAGTGTCTGAAATCAGCATATAAAAGAGATACCTGCATACCAACACTTACCGTACATAGCACAGCTCACCCAAGCTGTGGAATCAGCCTAGGGACCTGCCATTGGGGGACAGGCAAAGCACATGGGGCATTTACACAGCAGACTATTACTCAGTCATAAAGAGTGAAGTCATGCTCCAGGGAAATGGACAGACCTGGAAACCATCACACGAAGCAAAGCAACAGACTTATAAAGACAAGTATAGCAAGTCTTTTTTCGTATGTGGAACCTAAAAAAAAAAATAATGATCTGAAAGTAGGAGAGAGACTAATAGGGAAGGGAAAGAAAGAGATTATATATAATCTCATATATATATATATATATATATATATATATATATATATATATATATATGTATAGTGAGTTCAAACAAAACACAATTTGTGCATAAATTAAAGAAAAAAAAAAACTTTTTGTTTGTACAGCCAATATGAGCTAACAATAAAAAGCGCTACCTCACAAGGACTGCCTTCCATTTTGCAGGTTCGCTCTACATCACGCACTAGAGGAAGCAAGTTCCCTCTTGCAGCTCCTAGTCAGGATTCGATGCTGTGAAGCGGGGCATGAGCTGCCCACATGATAACCACACCTTCCGAGGTGGTTACTTAGCACTTAAAAATGTCTCCCTGCAAATTTGCCCTAAGTTTTGATGATTTGCATAAGAGCTGTTAGAAATCATTTTTCAAGGGTGGAATAAATAGTATTTCATTAGAAGCCTGTAGGGTCCACCACCCAGGCTCTCCCTGCTGAGGGATGGGTAGTACTATTCAATCTAATGGAACCTTCTGGAACCCGCGGTCTCCATATTGGTATTCAGTGTAGCTAGCTGCCTGAAGCTTTTAAACACTTGAGAGAAAGAAATGTAGAATTCAGTTAACTTTTGATTAACTTCAAAGTAAATAGCCACATGTGGCCAGTGTCACCACATACCAGAGAGCCATCTTCCTTCCTTTTCATGGTGACCTTACCATATGACTGAACCACAAAACTGATAAGACCTATTTCCAAACCCCACTGCATCTACTTGATAGTTACCCTATCTTGATTTGCCAGGCTACCAAGCAGTATGGAGCACAATTATTTTTGCATTCATCTTTACATGTATGCAGCTAAAGTCCACCTACGGGCAGAATTTAGCTCTAAGTTTGCTTTCACTGGAACGCTGGTCCTGTTCCTGAACTTGTGCACTGCAGATACCAAGCCCATGCTCTTTGGTGCCCTGGTCCCACTCCCATCAGTGACAAGCCCTTGAGCCTGGTTGAGAAGGTCAGTGGGTGGGTGTATGTTCAGCACATGTGAGTCTCTAGGCTCCATGAATGGGACCAGCACGCCCAAAAGAAGTTACTGAATCCTTAGACAGAAGCTGACCCTTGCCCGATGGCCATATTGCATTAGGCCCTTTTCCACAGCTTCAGTTCCCTCGCATGTGAAAGCCGGAGGCTAAGCGACCTAGGCCTCGGAGCCCATCCACTCTCCTGGCCTGAGAGTGCCTCCTAGAAATGCAGGCTGTGCAGCTCCAGAGGCCCAGCCATGTCCCTCGCCTTGGATATGCTGATGCCCAGAGGAGAGAAGTGCCTTTCCGGGATCAGATAGCACTTCGGTGGCTCCAGTGGCCAAGTGGCCTGGGTGCTCTTTCCCTGCAGTGTGCGAAGCCTAAACAACAACAGCTCCCTTTACATCAAGTTGCATGGAACGGGGGAATGTTCCAATGGGGAAGCCTCTTAAAACACAGGCACTAAAGAGGCATGAGCAGCACCTTCTTGTCTCATAGGTAGTAAGCAGGAAAGGCAGAAAATAAAATTTTAAAAAACCAAGAAAGAAGTCAGCCATATAGAGGACTCAGTGTCCACCAGGGACCTCCCTGCCCCTGCCATGTGACTGCCTTTGGTCAACAAGTTATGAGAAGATAGTAGCAGATGCGATGCCAACTGTGGCTTAAAGTTCACACACATTTGGACATGCCTTTGAATACCTGCGTCCTGTCCAAAAATGTCATGCCCTCATCTGCCACTGGTCTCAGGAAGTTAGAGACACACACAGCAGATCCCATCAGCCCCCATGCAGGCCAGCAGTTTCAATGGAGCATCCAGCCCAGCTTGGCCATGATCTGACAGACCTGTCAATGTGCAGGCACATGAGTTGGGCTGCCTGAGCCCAGGGATATGCTTTGGCCATCCTGGAGATCCATGATAACAGAACCTTTCTCAAAGTCACTTATGGTTGGGGACAGTTTTATGGACACGCAGTGGTGCAGTGAATTTCCCAGCTCCACACTGCTGGGGAGACAGGAGCTAAAAGGAGAGACGCTCACTGATCAGTGGACGGAGCCTTCTCTGGGACGGACAGAGGCACTTTTTGTGTGTGGAACTTGTGCAGCGGTAATGCTGTGGACTTAGGTGCCTCCCTACCCTCAAGCCCTGCGCTAATGGGACATCCATAAATAGTGTAGGCATCTTCATTTGTCTCATGGCCACCAAAGAGTTAAAAGTATGTGATATCTGTGTAGCCAGATGTGCAGATCCAGCCACCGCATGGGAAGAAAGTTTCTTCCCGCAGGAAAACTAAAGCACTCAGAGCAAATGCTGGCTCTACTTTCCTTGTGTTTTTCTGTTTTCTTTGAGCACTGCCTGGTTGGTCCCTACTGTCAAGTTTGATCCCCTCTCTATTGTGGTCCTCCCAGCTCCCCCAGGGACTGAAAGCTTCACAGACAAGACCCAGACACCCACAGTTAATGAGTCCCCAGAAGGCCAGATTACAGAGCAGGGTTATGGTTCATCCTGGGAGTGGAGGCACCCGCCTCTGGCCCAGGAACTCACAGAGTGCATCAAAGCAGAAGGGAGGGACAGCGCCTTCTCGGTCCACCATCCCCAGGGACAGCCCCGGATGTTGCTCAGCACCGCTTTCATACACTTTTTTGTTTGGACAATTCTTTCTCCAGACAGGATTAGGTGGCCGTGGCAGAGGCCTCGCCAGACCTTCACTCTCCTTAGCCACCTTGTCATCAGTCAGCCTCCCTTTAGGATCTCTTATTCCTAGTCTAATCTAAAATTAAAGGATAGTTTTTAAACCTAAATACTACGACCAAGGCAGAGGGAGCCCACAAGCCTCGGCCATCACTCGCCTCTGTCTTTTCCTGCTCCCAGCCAGCAGCAGGGGGTCTGGCCTTTCCCACACCACCTCTCCCCCAGACACTCCGCTTCTGCTAGGCTGGGGGTCCTCTACTGTGCTGCTTAGCCCTAGCAAGTCCAGAAAACCATGCAGGCTACAGGGACCCCCTTATCCCACTGCACTTCACTGTTGATCTGGGACAGGTTCCCTTGGCAGGGATGAGGACAGGATGACCACACACAAGATTCTAGAGAGCTTAGGGCTGGGCCAGGGAGAGACCCAAGGCAAGATGACTGACTGCCTGTGATCCCAAAGACCTTTCCGCTTTTTCCTGCTTATGTTTCTACCTTTGGAACAGAACAAAATAGAAACTGTTTTCTGCAGGACTTTGGGAAAGAAATCTGACCCTGAGAAACCCTCCAATTTTAATTTCCACTGGAGCCAATAGCACCCATGGATAGCTGAGCCCATTTCTAGTGAGCCCAAAACACTGGAAGGGAAGATTAGCAGCAGAGACCTTAAAATCTCCTCTCAATTGCAGCCAAAAGCTCAAGTGATACAGGTGAGGGCGGCTTGAGGGTCCGATCCTTCCTGTGGATGGCACTGTCATCACCAGGTTACCTGGAGGTAGGGGGCTGTCATGTTAATGCACTGTGTCCACTTGAGGAGTTTAGAAGTTTAATTAAGCCACTCAGCAGGGAGCCAGGGTCCTCCCATTGTAAACATCCCCATCCTGTCAAGAAGAGGGAAGGGAGAAGGCCTAGTTGCTGTGCCAGCCGGGGTGGGCAGCCTGCTTACCATACGAGGAGGAAGAGGGCTTTGCTCTTCCCTACCGTCTTTTGCTCTTGTTGTTTTTGCTGTCTTCTGCCACCTTGAATTGTTGTCCCTGTACCATGCCATGCCCCCCTGCCCTGAGGCCCGCTGAGAATACCTGAAATGCCCACAAGCTGTAAGCTAAATCAACCTTCTCTCCCTTCATTCTTGGCATCAGGTGTTTTGTCTCAGCAGTGACAGGAAAGTGACCAATACAGTGACCGACTCCCTGGGTTGTGGCCAGAGCCTCCCACTGCTCCTCAGAACCAGGCATGCTCCACAGTCCCAGCCTTAGTTTCCCTTTTTGCCTTGGGAGGCACTGGTGCGGTGCATCAGGAGAGCACCTGGAATTGCGGCACGTGGGAATTGGGACCCCGAGTCTGCCAGCGGGCAGAGGTGCTCTCCTTCCACTCCCAGACTCCTCTCCACTTCCATCTGCCATGGCTCCGCGTGGCCTGCTCCTGCCCCTGCCCCTGCCAGCGCAGACGGGGCACAGACCACACTGGCCCTGAACAGAGCACTTGCCAAGAAGAGGAGACCCAGACTCACCTCTGGATCAACTCTCCTCATGCTAACATGCACCCCAGGTGGCCTGAGGATGGTCTTCCTGTGCAGCTTACCACAGCCACAGAGCAGAGGCTGCTGATCTGGAAGTCTTGCCCAGGCCATGCTCTAAGATGAGGTCCTCCCTGGGCCAGGGTGGTGAGAGTTGCCTAGAGGTGATGAAATGATCTTGCCTCCAGCGCATAGATTAAGCAGCGGCTGGAAACATTTGTGGCCAGCCCTGTGGTTGAGGTTGTCACAGAACTGAGTGGGCTGAGGCCAGAGATGCTGCTGAATGCCCTGCCATGCACATAGGAAGTCCACAAAGACTTCTCATCCTGAAATGCCAGCAGTTCTGGGCCGCAGACTTGGGAGTGCAAGACACCCAGGAAAGGCACTTTCTAGGTTTCCTGTGGCGAGCCCTGCACTGCCCCAGGCACATCGGGGCGGTTTCTTTTCTGGGAGGTGTGGAGCAGGTGCTTAGGAGCTGGGGGTGGGGTGAGGAGGGGAGGAGCATATCCAACCACAAAGTGGTGCATGTGAGGGAAAACAAGAGCGATGCCACAGTGCTCAGTTTTTGTTTGACTAACTTTCATTTTGATGGAGAGTATGCTATTTTAACACTGTCATGGAAGGGATACTGGTGTCTCTTGAGCCATGATTTGCCTAGCTGACTTCGTGGGTCCTTGATGGCGCTATCATGCAGCTTGTAGTGAGGAACATTTCTCTCACTGGGGAGTGTTGGGGTCCATACTGAGGCCACTGCCCTGATATCAGTTCCACCCTTGGCAGCATGTCCAGCAAATGCTGAACTGAAGGCAGGGATGGAATGAGAGCTGAGCACAAGGAGCAAAAGTTTGACTGACAGAGAAGAGAGGATGCAGAAGGTGAATAGAGAGGGAGGGAGGGAGAAGGGGGAGGAGATTCTGGGCAGAAGGACAGTGTGGAGAGCCAAGGTGGCAGGCAACTGGGGGCTGGCACTAGGCTCACAGAAAGGGTCGGGGCTGGGAGCTTGGGCAGGTGTGTGTTCAAATCTTGGCTCTTCCACTGATGAGGGGCTCTGGGTGGACCTGGTAATCCCTTAAAGTTCAATTGTCTTGTCTGTCATTTGACTTTGGCAGCTGCTTTGATGAGCTTTGCATTGTTAGCAGTAGTAAGACACGGTTGTAGCTAAGAGAAACCCCGCGCCCTCTAGCAGCAGGCACGGTCGGGTTGGAGGCTCATCATGAGAAGTAGGGGCCCCTGTTTCTCCACTGGTCTCCATCCTCACTGGATTGTGAAGGGCTCTGACCAGGACAAGACTTGAGCTGCCTACAGTCTCATTTTTCTCCTCATGCCCAGCTTATGCTGAGTAAACACTAGGTGCCCACTACTGAAGTTTGAAGAAAAACTAAGAAGGATGTTTACTGGGGAGGCCACCAGCTGCTGCTTGCCCTCAGAGCATAGAAGTCACCAATAGTGTACTTTCTATTTTCAGGGTCTGCCCTTCCCATACGCACTCACATTGACCAAAGTCAGCATCTGATACATAAGCCAGCCTTCCCGCTGATTACTACAGAGTGTCGTCAACAGTGAAGTCAACCAGACAATCCCTCCACTGCCAAGTCCGTCCTGCAGATGGGCTCAAACTACAAGCCAGCACAGCGAGATATGATGTGAAAAGGAGAGGCACGGCTTACCTGGTTTGAATGTCCTGGCACCGAGCCTGACCAAGCTGAGCTGCGCCTCAGGCTCCCTATAGAACCTCCCATGCTGGGCCCACCCCTCTTCTAGGGGGTGAATCTTCTATGGTGCCAAAGCCATTCTTCCCTAACTATCCCAACAGCCTCTGAAAGCTAAATTGCTGGCTCATCCCTTCAGGATTTTCCTGGTGCTGGAGTAGGCCAGCATCCCCGACGCCCCCTTTGCTGTCTGCCATGCTCAGTAACAACCCCCAGCCTCAGCCTCAACATCCCTGAGGCTTCCTGGAGCTTGTTCCTGCATTGTGCCCCTGCTGTTCCTAATTGTCACCTAAGAGGGCAGTCAGCGTAGCCACTGGTCTAAAATAGTTCTAGGGCATCAGAGACACGAGGAGAAGATATAAATGTACCACACTCTCTGTACTGCTTAATTAAGGGCTCATCTATTTATGGAAATGTCACCCAGCACCTCTGCAAGCCAAACTGAGGTCGGGATTTAGAATGTTTTCCTTTACCCCACCGCAGGGCTCTGGGCACCAAGCACATAAATCACAGCTATAAAAAGACCTTGGGCCACTGCTACTTAGTGGTGAGCAGGAATCTTGCCTCTAGGAAGAGCTCCTTTCCCTTTTCTAGTAAGGACCTGGATGCTGGCCAGGCTCACGTGCAAACTCTGGGCCAATCACTGTGGAGGAGAGGCAGGGCACTGCATTCTGACTGACCTCTGGCTTGGGGACCTCTCCCAGAACAGGTAACCCACAGGGTCACAGTGTGTTGCCGTGTGACTCCAGGGCTCCACTGGCCAGCAGAGAGGGGGAGGCACGGGGCCCCATCTGATGTCTACATGATGATATCACATGAGTGCTGTGCTGATTTTTAATTGCTTCACAACATCAGAGAAAGAAGACCATGACTGATGCCCTTCTCCAAAATGCCAACAAACTGAGTGTGGTGCCACATGCCTAAGTCTCAGCACTCTGGGAAGCTGAGGCAGGGTCAAAGGTCACCCAGCCTGGGTCACTTAGTGACTTGGTGTGAACCTACCTCAAAATAGAAAATAAAAAGAGCTGAGGATGCAGCTCAGCAAGAAGACCATGGGTTCAAGCCCTCATACCCAACCCTATTAAGCTCTGCCCTTAATAGGCTCTAAGTAAACATTCATAGAGTTGATAATGTGAACTGCGACTCAAGAATGGGATGGACAATGCCCAGGGCAGTGAGTTTCCCAACACTAGGGGTGAAGAGACAGGATGACAGCCACACATTCAAAATGCTAGAGACAATGAAAATTTCAGTTTTGGATCGGATGTCTCTTAAAATGTGTACCAGGTTTGATTCTATAATCGTGTGGCCCAGGAAAAAAAATAAAACAGCTCCAAAATCGTCTTACCAGTGATAATAATAAAAGGTGCTAGAGCTCTAAAAGTTGAGTCATGTACCCCACAAAGTCCAGGAACATCTTGAAAATCATCCTTTTTAAGTAAGCTCAAGGAGAACGTGCTGCTTAGACCATCTGGCACTACATTCATTGGACTTAAAATCAACACCCACTTTCTTTTGTGTCCTTGTCTTAGTTTGGGTTTCCCCAAAAGCAGAGCCCAAGATTAGGTCCTGAGAGTGAGCAGTTCATTGGGGAAGGACTTCCAGAAAGTAGGAGCAACGAAGCAAAATGGTAGGAGAGGGCAGGCAGAGAGCGTGGCCCAGGGGAGGTCATGGTGCAGGGTCAGGGTCTCTTTCTCTGAGACTATCTGAGATGCCTACAGCACTTTCTGGAATTCTCTGCATGAGGGGATGCAGATTGGAGCACGTAGGTCTGTCTTTGCCACTGGGTGACAAGCCTGAGGTTGTCTGAGGCTCTGCACTGATGGCCTCAGCCTGCATGCACAGCACGGGGTGTCAGCCTCCCACCACACATGGGCTGCCCCAAACAGACACTGGAGGAGGAAAGCTGCAGGGTTAGACTCATCGCCTTGCACCTCCAAGGCTCTGGACTCGCAGCCCCATGTGCAGACCTGCAGGCAACTGCCTGTGCCATATTCTCTATGAGGCCAGGAGGGAGAGGGACAGTAGGCAGCTTAGGCCAAGAGCCTGGGTAAACCAAAGGCAAGGGCTCAAGTAAATGGAGATCGCCCTTGACAGACCAGCAAACACCAGGCCTAACTGGAGCACAAAGGCCAATGGGCTGATATAGTCCACAGACAACAAGCCTGACAACAGGGGCAATTGCACACTTGGAGCTGTGCCCAGCCACCAAGTTTGCAAGGCGAACGCACAACACTCGCTGACGACACATGCCCCATTTTATGTACCTGCCAGCATTGCCTGCCTACATCTGCATATAGGCTCCTAGAGTTAGGTCCCTCGGAGCCTCCCTCAGCTCTCCAAGACTTCACTCTGTCTAAGACACCACACGTGGCTCATTCCCCATTGGTATCCCATCCACTTCACTCCTCCCCACCCTCAGGATAGGAGCCTAAGGGGAAGGAAGGCCCACAGGAGCAGGAGGTCAGCCCAACTCAGGAGCGCTACCTCCAGAGCCCTTGAAGATAGGACGCTGACGCCACCCCACCTGCCTGTTTCAAGCTTCAGCTGCTCCCACTCAATCTCGAAACCCCCCTTGGCAGCTCTGTGAGTTGCCTGCCCTTCCTTTCTCTGAAGACCTTTATGCTTTGTCCCTAAAGACCCTTTGTCTTTACCCCCACAGCAACCTCCGTTCTGTCCAGTGCAGCTGGAACCCCCTTAACTCCGCAGAACCTGCTCCTCCACGGCAGCTGTGGCCCAGCTGTGTTGTAACGTGTCAGTGTCTGTTCCCAGAAGGGAGCCTGTTGAGGACACAGGCAAGTTCTTAGTCCAACTTCACAGCACAGAGGGGTCACTGTGTGAATGTGAGCCTAGTAAACCGATGGTGGATAAACTGTCGACAGTGCCTCAGGCCTCTGCGTCTGCCACTCTACAGTGAAGAAGGAGTGGGAAATGAATAGACTTCAGAAGCATCTTCTAAGAAGCCCTAGTCTCAGCCTGCAAGGTACGTCTACAGGGTGTCTGCTGAGGCCTCCTGGGTTTGGAAGATGAGACCCATGTCTGGGAGTCATGTGAGCCCGGACTCGCCAGAGGAGACTTGGCAGCTCTGTTTAAATTAACAATGGCCACACATATGCAGTTGCACTGTAACAACTAATATTACCAAGAACAGGCTGAATACCAAAAGAACAGAGATGCCTACAATTTTTTCTACCACAAGAACTTGGCAACCACTGTCACTTTAACTGACCTGAGCCTGACAAACATATTTACTTGATTCAGAAAAAAAAAAAAAAAAAAAAAAGAAAAGTCATTCTAGGGCAGCGATGGCAAACTGCACC
Organism: Capromys pilorides; assembly: GCA_004027915.1. Taxonomy (NCBI): domain Eukaryota; kingdom Metazoa; phylum Chordata; class Mammalia; order Rodentia; family Capromyidae; genus Capromys; species Capromys pilorides. The sequence continues at coordinate 16,569 of PVKN010014878.1, forward strand.
CAAAACCCCATGTATGAATCACAAAGTGCCAGCACTGAAATTAAACCTGAGTACTGAGGCTTCAGTTTAGAAAAACACAACTATTACCTGATGCTGGCCTGCTGAGCAACTTGGCTCTCGTGAGCCAATGGAGAGGACTCTGAATGTCCACCCTGGCAGGCATGCAGTGCGTTCACCACCGCAGTCCTAGGGCATCTGGAGTAGGGAGGCAGCAAGCTCAACGCCAAGACTGGAGACATTCGAGATGAATGGCTGCTCCCTGCCAGCGCTGGAGCCAGGAGCTGGGATTCTGCTATGGGAGTCCATGGGCGAGTGTGTGGACTGGGCATGAGCCCTGAGACAATAGCCTAGCTCATGTGAAAGCACACCACTCCTCCACAAGGACTCAAGGATATCAACAACTGAGACCCAAAGGCTAAGCACATTGGACAGCAAGTTGGGCCTGATCAGGAGTCCATGAAGAGTCCGGGAGGTCAAGGAGGGGGAGAACAACTAGTCTGAGGCCATCGCTGTCACTGCCAGACTCCTGCCTTACTCGCTTTCACTAAGAATCACCCGCCCTGACTCACTACATCCTACCTCTCTGCCCCTGACCTCTGCCCCTTGGACCTCTCCATGTCTTCTTGAGCTGAGGACAGCACACTGTAGTAATAAGGGTCAAACAAGGCAGCAAAGCACCACACAACCTGACAACTGAATCTTAGCGGACTACTCAACCAGATTACTCGATACTAGCAACAAGACAAGAAAATTAGTATGCACCAGTGAAAGCCTAAGAGGGAGGAATATTCCGTCTTTGATTCAGAGCAGGGCTATCCCACTAGGACACCATGGTGGGAAGTTCCCAAAGCAGCATGATATTTACCTAACTCATTTCGTGTCCTCAGCAACATAGCAAGTCCAGTCACTCACCTGGTGAACTGTGCCCCTCTCCCGGGAAGCTCAGCCACTCCCTGCCAGCATCTGAAGTCCTTCCTCCAGTGCCCACGCAACTGAGGACATTTGGCTTATTTGCCAATTATCTATTCTTCCACAAGGATACTGGCTCCCTAGGAGTGACCTGTTTTGTCCACAGCTCTTTCCTGACATAGACCCACAGTTGGCATGCACAAGGTACAAGAGAGCTGTTGGTGGTACAAGAGAGATGAGGGATGGGACAGGCTGGGAGCCTCAGGTGGCTCCTGAAGGATAGATGAGTACCATCTCTGTACCTGATCCGGTCCATCCTGCAGGAGCTCGCTGCCAGATCTCGCCTCTCCTGGACATCACCAGCTCCTCCTGCCTCTCATTGTACATCAGCCTTGTACTTCCTTTCCTACAGGCTTCCCAGTCTGTGTTCTCTGTCTAGTCCTTCATTTTCTCCTTTTCTGTCTGTTTTGCTATTTAGGATGCCTCATGGATGTAGGAACCTGGTATACTTGGCATCCTTGAGGTCCAGGGAAGTTCTGGGCTCAGAGCTGTCACTGATAGCAATGCTTGTGGGAAGAAGGGTGTCCTGGCTTCAGCTCTGCTGCTCAGACTACCAAGAATGATACTGGATTGAACTTCCATTTAGCTCTTCATTTTGGCCTCAGTTCATGTTATGGTTTGGATTTATGATGCTCCCAAACTCACACACTTGGCTGCCAGCCCACAGGCCTCTGGGGAAAGAGCCAGATCCTGGGGCATCTAACTGCATCAAGCACTGTAGTCCATCAGTGAGCTCATAACCTGATGGCGCTATTGGGAGGTGACAGGCAGGAGGTGGGGACTAGCTGGAGGGCGTGGATGACAGGGTCATGACCTCGGGGACTGTACCTTGTCTACAGCCACTTCTGCTCTGGCCCTCTCTAGCTCTTTCTGCCCTCACCTGCCATGAGCTGCTTTGCTCCACCACATGCTCTTGCCCATGCTTCCTACCTCACCACAGGCCCAAAAGCAACTCAGCCAAGTGATCATTGGCAGAAACCTCTGAAGCCATGAGCCAAGCCAAGTATCCCCTCTTAAGTTGGCTGCCTCGGTATTGTGTCACAGCTTTGAAAATCTGAGTACAACATCAAAGTGCCACCTTTTGCTTCCTCTTTCCTCTCGGGTTGCTGGTCCAGCCTCTTACCAAGTAACCTCTACAAGCTCCCCAGATTCCATGCTTAGTTTGGTTTCCCAGAACTCTAGTTAAGCAGGAGATTTGGTCGAGGGACACTAATATCCCTCAGCCACTTGCATCATCAGAGTAACTCCCAGCCCCTTGGATGGTGAACCCCAAACCTTTGCAGACTTTTCTCCATGTTTTCTTAGTTACATAGAAACTTA
>PVKN010014879.1:0-18848 GCA_004027915.1 Capromys pilorides
GTGAACACATCCATCCCTGAGGATGTCAATGCAGTAAGTACAATGATAATCGAGGTGGCTGAGAAATGAGCATTTCCTTGGAGCAACCTCACAGCTGCACTCTAGTCTCACAACTCTAGAATGGGGAGGCCATTGTGCTTTACTTGTCCTAAAGATTGTTCCCCAACTAAAAGTCAAATCCCTGACCCACATGGCTGGACACACCCCGCCTGTTCTGATGGATGACTTACCTAAGTCGTGCACTACCTGGAATCTGATTTTAGACACAGAAGAGACTCTGGTGTCTTAGCTCTTGCCCTTCCTAGAAGCAAGACACGGACCACAAGACCTTCTGGGACCCTTTCCCACTTAAGATTGCCACGCACTTGCTTGGCCAGGTAGTAGATGGTTAACTTCAAGTTAATACCTGTTCCTCAGAAGCTCAGGGATTTATAGTTTCTCCCCACCCTTATCTCAGTTCTTTCTTAGCACCAAATTAACCTCAGTGCAAAACAAAACATCATTCTACTTAGGAAGGAAATTTTATTTCTGAAAATCTAAAAAATGTACATGACACCAGTTACCTTCCCTGGGTTGTCAGATAAAGCCTGAGGCTCAACTTATAAAAATAAGTTGTTTTCTGCATCTGGGTGCTGATGAGACATCATGACTCCAGCTATCCCTGGGCTCAGATTCCCAGTGCACCCGAGCCCTCTCTCCTCAGTCACCAGGGGAGGGGAAAGTGCTCGGCAGGGGACACAAAGGCCCTGCTCTGACACAACCTCTGTGTGACAGTGGGCAAGCTCTGCCTTCTCTGAGTTTTGGTTTCCCCATTTGAGGGAGCAGGGATGGGTCTATGCCCCTGTGTGGTCCGAGGGTGCTCTTGGATGGAAAGTCTCAGCCTGGGCTTCTAGATTTCTTTTAAAAGCTAGACCTGCATCAGGTGTGTGTAACAGGGCAGCCCTCAGGACAAAAGTCTTGCTGGCCTAGCCTGGCAAGCCCATGCAGTCTTATTAAGCAAACTCACCAGGCTTCACCTCCACCGTGGCCTGGTCTGTGTCACTCTCGCCTTTTGCATCGGTCACTTTCAGGTGAAAAGTGTAGGTTCCCTCAACCAGGTCAGAGAGGAAGAGGACAGGATGGTGATCAGAGTGATTCAACACTTCCTGTAGGGTTGAGAAACAGGGCCATGTCACAGAACAAATCTTGCCCATTCTGAGAGTCAGCTGCCGTAACCAGGGCTGGCCAGCTGGGCTGCACCCTTTCAACTCTCATTTTCTGACCCACAAGAGCACTGCAGTTCACAGCCACTAGGGTCAGAAGACAGAAACCTGTTCTGTGCTACACTGCCTCACAAAGTGCCCTGAGTATGTCACTTAGCCTGCCTGGATTTCAGAGAACAACTCACAGGCCCCTGGTTAAAATGGACAATGACATGTGAGTTCCTCCCACCAGACTCCCAGCTGTGACTCGGTCTCTCCCACGGGCTGGCGGCTCACCCCAGCTGCTGGGCTCCCTTCATCTCGAGTCCAGAGGTAGCTGATTATTCCCTTGTCATCTGAGGACTTGGAACCGTCCAACTCCGCTGTGCTCGTGGGCAAGATGATCACCACATTCCCAGTGATCTTGGCTACAGGTGGCTTGTTCATTTCTAACCAAAGACAAATTGATGAGACACTGTGACATTCTGTAAAGGAAAGAGTGCTGTTTCACGATGCTCACAGCAAAACTGGGGTCATCTTAAAGGAGCGCAGCTTTGATGCCTGTCCGCGCCAGCAACCAAGTGGGTAGCCTTGAAGCCACCAGAGGATAACCAGGAGATGCAATGCTCCCTCAGCAGGGTGGCATGGGCGCCCAGTCCCACAGTAGTCCTCCCGAGAAGAAGCCAGCTCCTCTCCTTGGATGACTGGAAACGAAGGCCTCAGAAGGCTTACAGTCTTAAGGCTTGATTCCCCCAGCTGCCATCACAAGTTCTTCCTTAAAATATCTTAATATGTTATCCTCCAGATATTTCTTCTATTCCCCCCTTTATACTTCACATGAGAAAAGCGGGAAAGGCTTCTCAGACCCTGGGCTTTATTTTCTGGATAAATAAATTTGTTTGCTGAACAAATTCAGTATCTGGCACAGCACACCTTATCAAGACATCACCTGCACATCTCCTGGTTTTTCCTATATCAGCCTAGGGCCTCTCCCCAGGCCCCAAACCAGGGCTAGGCCCCTCATCTCCTGGCCTCAGGTCATCGCATCTGCAGCTCCGAGGACAAACCCAGAAGCTGCAGTGCAGCAAAGCTGTTTTAAGGCCTGACAGCAGGTGTCAGTAGAGCTAGCAGGAGAGTCACAGAAACCCTAGGTCTTCAGAGCAGAGGCAAAATCAAGATGCAAAGAAAAAATCCTTAATGTTTTCAATTGAGATGGAGGAAAGGAGTGTAGGAGAGGGAGGGATGGAAGAAGAAAAGGATTATGGGAGGAAGAAAGGGAAGAAGGTGGGGTGGGAGGACAGGAGGGAGGGAGAAGAGAGGAAGGAAAGAAGGAAGGAGGCAAGTAGGAGATGGGCAAGCACAGAAGGGAGACAGACAGGAAGATAACATTCACCTCACAGGCACTCTTAGTGGTTGTTTTAGAAAAGCAAATAACAGTTGCTCTCACCCCAAGCTTCCTTCCCACCTCTGCAGCCAAACAGAGCTGGGAATATTCCCCAGCTCTCTGACTGAAGGGGCTGAGCACAAATCCCAAGCAGGGAGGTACCTTCTTTGACAATGACATTCACAGAACTCTGGCTCTGCAGATTCCTCTCATCTTTGACGGTCAAGGTGAACACATAGGTCCCGACTTGCAGGCCGATCACAGTGGCGACACTGCTGTTAGCATTCTCCAGCTGCACGCCATCGGGGCCCCTGGACAAAGAAAGGGTGGACTTGTACCTGCCTCTGCTCTCTTGTCTCTGACACAGCAGGAGGGGGCAATTATTATCTCAGCCAAATCATGAACAATCATTCCTCAGACCTTGATAGGACAGGTTTAAAAATATTCCCTTTGGACAAAGTGCCATTTGGCCCCAAAATATAGGCTACCTGCTGGTCAGAAAATTCCACTCACCAGCTTTCAAACACTTCTAGGCCTTTTCTTTATATGAGCTTCTAGAACATTCAAACTCTTGTTCCAGTTTGTAAAAGGAATAAAGTTCTCTGAGCAGGTCTGTGATCAAAAGAGTGATTTCAGGGTGATGTTTCTGAAAAGCATTTCTGGCCCACTGGCTAGGTGGGCTCTTGCTAGCACGGATGCCAACTGCATTTCTTAATCACAGCCCAAATCCCTCCCTGGGAAAAGTCAAGAGAAGGAAATGGGGCAAGGCTGCACAGCAACTCTCAGGACAAAGCCATCGCCTCAGCAGCTCTCCAGACAGAGCTCTCGCCAGCCCCTGCACAGAGCCACGAGCAGAGCAGGCAGAGTGGGACACGCACGCTGCCTCCTCCCTGTGCCCCTCAAGCCACCCACAGTAGGAGCCGGCCCCATGCAGACATCCAGCCCAGGGCTATGTGAGGCCAGGGTGCCCCACGGCCCATGCTGCCATCCAACCAAGGACAGCTGGAGACCCTGCAGACCCCAGAGTCTGCTACTTTGTTCTGCTTTAAACTTAGCATCTCTGACTTTGGTAGCCTCTCCTGAAGCACATTCTCATCCAGGAAGCTTTGCTAAGCATTCTTTTTCTCTCTTTGACAACACTAAGACAACTTGAGCTCACAGAATTTTTTTTTTTTTTTTTTTGTCCTTTTGAGACAGGGTCTCACTATGCAGTTCAGGCTGATCTTGGACTCACTTTTGTAGCCCAGGCTAGTCTCAAACTCACACTGATCCTCCTTGCCTCAGCCTCCCAAGTGCTGGGATTACATGCGTGTACCATCATGCCCGGCTGAGTTCATAGAATTGTAGCGGGACAGTGCTCAATAAACAGCTATAAGGAAAAACGGGGCTGAGGAAGATCAAGTTCTCCAAAAGATAGGAGAGCAGAGGGAAAACTTTCTAGCACCCAACTCAGCAATTATAAGCAGGTTCTACAGTAACATTAATACCCTTTACCACTTATCTCTAATGCTCTAGTTTAAAAAGAAGTGTGTGTATGAGAGAGAGAGAGAGCGCATTTATGTATCTGAAAATCCCAAAACCCATTCTGTTCTATTCAATTTCTGGAGGAAACTGAGAAGCTTTTAACTCTTTGCTGGAATTCTTGGCTCCCTGAGGGATCCTGTGTATAATGTGAATTATACTTGTTATCCTAAAGGAGCTGAAAGCAACATGTGGAGAACCAGGAATGGTTTAATTAGGTAATTTCAGTTAATTAGCATTGTTCTTACAATGGCCTTTAGCCTCTAGCTAACTTATTGGTGAATCATGTCTTCCAGGAAACAATAACAAGAAATGTTTTCATTTTATAAATGAAATTTCAATTCCTCTTTGTCCTGCCCCTCCAGTTAATTCTGAGCAACAGTATTTTCTGCTCCATTACCTCAGAGCCTACTTCTCCAATATAATTAAACTCCACATATCAGCAGATGGATAGAACCTGCAAAAGCAGTAGTACGGGGAGAGGGGGCTGATCCTAAGCATTCCTTTGTTCTTACAAAAATTATTTATAATATCATTTTCTTAAGTTAAAGCTTGTGATTGTAAACACTGCTTTATCAGTCATCCTCCTGGATAAGCCAGTAAGAACAAATCAACTCTTAAAAGAAAGTAAACTCCTGCTATTCTGAGGCCTAGGTGGTGAACCTGTGGCACCCATGCTGCTGCGAGCTCTCTGTATCACTGAAAGCTCCCACATGTTCCCCACCACCAGCCTAGAGCCTTGCAAAGATTGAGTTCTGTGTCAACAACACTCACTGTGTCTTTTCCCAGAGATAAGAGACAATTCTTTGGTCATCTGAGCTCTTGCTGCCGTCCAGTGTTGTGCTGTCCACAGGCAAGGTCAGCTCTTTATCTGGGCCTGCATCTGCCTGGGGAGGCTTGTTGTTTTCTACAGAGAGACACAGAGGACACAATGGGGCATCTGTTCTAGAAGCCACAGGAACTCTGCACCAGAGCCAATAGAGCTGTGGGATGTGTGGGAGGGGTGGACACTAGTGGACAGCCCACAACGAATACTGAATAATCTTGAAACACACCAACAATTCTTTGTTTCTTCTTGGTATTAGGGACTGAACTCAGGATCTTTACGCTGCATTTCATCCCCACACAATTTTAATTTTAAAAATTTTTGAGACAAGATTTCCCTAAGACACTAAGTTGCCCAGGTTAGGCTTGAACTTGTGATTCTCCTGCCTCAGATTCCCCAAGTGCTGAGATTAGAGGCATGTGCCACCACATACAGCTGTACATCAAAAAATTTTGAAAGAAACAAAATATCATGAAATGTTTCAACATCATGCCAAATCTAAAATCTAATTCTACAGGGCTTAAATGAAAAAGACAGGACTTCTTTAAGGGAGTAGATTTTAGGTTGGCCCTTAAAAGATATGGTCAGATTTGGGATGGCATAGGTTCTATTTCCTAGGTTGATAATCAGTCAAGGAAAGGGCAAAAGCTGAGGCCTGGAACTAGTCCTGAGCTCTAGCTATGGAGACAGCACAGGAGGAATGGATAAAAGAAATTGTTCTCAGAGACTCTGGGGCTTGCAGCCTTCTGATTCTACTCTGGTACCATTTAGAACCCAAACCCTCCTATCCCCAGTTAGAGGGATGAACTATCACAAGAGCCAACCTCAGGTATGGAACTTACCAGGCTGCACAATGACAGTCACTTGAGCGGTGGCTTGCTGTCCTATCGTGTCAGTAACTGTGAGCTCGTAGGTATAATCTCCTTCTTGCATGGCAGAGAGCTGCAGGATTGGTGTTCGCACCCCCTACACACAGAAAGTCAGAGGTGGGCAAGTGGGCCTGCAGAATCCCAGCGGCCCACAGTGATTCCTACTCTGTTGAAATTATTTATCAGTTTTCTAAACCTAAGTTAGTACTGGGCTATTACCCCCCACTCAGCACAGGTAATGACTGTTGAATCAGACATCATAAGGCATCTTACTAAGAGGAATCTGTATAGATTCTGTAGCCACTGGGACATTGTAACACAGCACATGAGCTGTGTCCAGGTGTAGAAGCCGTGAGCTTTCAGTCATACCTCACATCTAGAAGCAGAAAATCTTGGGTATCAGAAGGAACGTTATAAATAATTCAGAGAAAATTTCTAATGCAGGAACTTCCTATAGAACATCAGGCAAAAACTAGTAGCCTGTGGGCTGAATTTAGCCTGCAGATGCTTTTTTGGCCAGTAGGGTCCAAAAATTTAGAAACATCACATAAAGTTCCCAATTTCTGCCTCCTGTTGAAAAGTTGGACTAATGTGCAATGCTGGGACCACACTTCCGTGTGATGTTGGAACCAGAAAGCAAAGGGTTACTTCACTCAGGGCTGAGCCCCCATTCTCCTCACCAGTTCCCCTTCAGTTTCTTTTACTTACTCATGTGACCCACCTCATGACAGACCTAGTCTCCTGTTGCTATCTCCAGAGAGCAGTCTACTCTAACTGCTAACAGCTCACTAAGATTAGTGCCCTTGCAGCTTGTAAGTAATTCGATTCTCCATGATCACCAAGAGCAACCATATTTCTCATCCAGCCCTTTCTTCTATTTTTTTTCTTCGAATACTAAAGGCTTAAGATAAAGATTGCTGCTTGAGGCAGGCACGGTGGCACACAAGTGCATTGCAGCTACTGGAAGGCTGAAGAAGGAGGACTGCAAGTTCAAGCCCAGTCTAGGTAACTTAATGAGACTTTGTCTCAAAGTAAAAAAAAAGAGGAAAAAAATGGAGGTGAGATGGGGATGTAGCTCAGTAGTGGAACATCCCTTGGTCCCTAGCACTAGGGAGGGGGACTGTTGTTAACTCATTAATCAAAGACTCAAGATCCCTAAAACTTTCTAGATTTGTGTTTCGGGTTTAAAAAAAAAAATCTAAACGCAGAAATCTGACTCTAGTAATTGAAATGAAACAAACTCTGAGTGGGTGACCCAATTCAGCAGCAAAATGAGCCAAAGCAGACAGGACTCCCTCCCTCCTACCTGCATCTCCACCACTTTTCCCTTGCTGTTTGGGCTGAGGGACCACTCATAGCTGGTGATGCCATGATCATCGGTGCTCTGGTTCCCAAAGAGGGTGATGGAGTTTTGAGGCAGCGTGATCACTTGGTTGGGGCCTGCATTGGCCACAGGCAGGTAGTCCACAGCTTTGTTCACAGTCAGGTTTGCGGTGGTCGAGTTGGTAGCTCCATCAGAGTCTACAACAGTTAGGCTATCAGGGCAGAGAGAGCACAGCAACAAACCAATGGGCTTGAACGAAGAGGAAAAGATCTAGAGGCCTGAAAATCAAGACTAGAGAAGTGTAACCTAACAGGACTACCCGTCTTGCCCACTTCTCTTATGAAGGCAGAGAGTAACTGCAGAAGACAACAGTGACTGAGAGGTCCTGTGTGCAAAGTACTGCTCAGAGCACTTTGTAGAAAAGTTCTGTGCACTCCTATCTTCATCTGACTCCTTACAGTAGGAGGAAACTGAGGCAAGGAGCTACAGTAACTTTCCCACAGTCACATGGCTTGACGGTACAGACGTGGGATCTGAACGTAGGCAACATCCCCAGCAGCCATGCGCACCTGTGCACTGAGACCTTGTAAGCCCTGAGTAACATACCTTTCACAGCAGCCTCACTGCATACACCTGTCAGTCACTCCGCAGGAGGCTGGATAAGTCATCTGCCCTGCACGGCACCACGAGCCCACTCTCAAGAAGGGATAAGCCCTGGCCCCTGGTCCCATGGAGTTCCACAGTGCTGCACTGCACAGAACACTATCCATAGCAGGTGGCTCCCAGGGTGCTGTTTCAGCAGTCTGTACGTCACAGGGAGGGGCATCCTGGGCATACAGTCCCTGGGATGGACCACGAGGGCTGGCTCCGGTAAGGCAGAAACTCGAGACAGAAATGAATTCTCCTACGCAACAGGCCCACAGTTTGTGCCAGTGAGAAATAGGATTTGCAAGAGGGAAAAAAATGTTCTTTTCTAAGAGCAAGCTTTTACCTAAACGATGCCTTCCAGCTGAACAGCCTAAAGCTCCTCATGCCACCTCAGAATGTGAACACAAGCAAGCAAGGTTTGGGATGATTCCATTTCGCTGACAGGAAAGGCATAAAAAAGACATGCAGTTTGTGTAAATTTCACCACCAGCTGCACAGCCAGACATCTGTGGGGCTTTATGTACCCCACAACTGCCCCTTTCACCTGTGGTTTGAGGGGGATATTTATATCACAGCCTTTAGAGAAAAAGCACAAAACTCTGGGACACACACACACACACACACACACACACACACTGCACACACGTACAAATCTGCAAGTACTGGAAAGGAAAATCACAGGGGTTCTGCCTCCTTCTGTTTCCCTTTGCCTTCTCAGGTGTGGTGTTGTTGCCGCCATGTTACCGTGCCCCACTTGTCTCATTTGTCAATGCTGAAGCAAGGTAATAGATGGGAAAAAGGAGGCTGTCCGTTGTCCTTTCATCCCAAAGAGTCCCTGGCTTGCCTGCAGGGACCTGAAACTGAACGGCAGCTGACTATGGGCTAGAGAAAGAGACTACCGCCACCCAAAGCAGGGGAAAGGCGATGGTATGTGAGCCACAACCAGACTAGACCTTGCAGCAAATTCAGTCCATCCTGACCATGTCGCAGATTAAAAACCTTAAAGAGGAAGACTAGGAAATAAGAATTGACCCAGCACAGTATTTCATTCACTCAATAAACTACAAGCGCACATGGTGGGGGCTCTGCTGTGTTTTTGTTTGCTTGCCTGCTTTAGTATATGTGCTGTTGAAGCAAGCACTGTTTGCTTGGGTTTTTTTTTCTTTCTTTTTTTTGGTCTTTTATATATTGCATATTTTCCTTTAATTAATTTAAATATGATACTAGTGTCCCTAGCAGGTTTAATATTATAGAATAGTGAAATTATTAAGGGAAAAAAAATCACACATGATGCTGCTTTATTTAAATGCCTCTCTGCTATGAGGTTATTTAGATTGGCTTGTGTGCTGGGCATATGTGTGCACACTGTGACTGCTGTTTTTCTGAATTAACAGTTCTCAAAGAACCTTCCATGATGCTTAAATAGAAGGATGAAACCGGAGTTTTCATTTATTGTAAAGAAGCACCTCAAATTGTCTTTAACATTGCTGCTCCAATGGCAGTGAGTTATCAAATTGTCTTTGACACGTTTGAGTTTTTGGTGTTCATTCATAAATTACTTTGATGTCAGCATAGATGAAATGGCGACTGGTTATCTCTTCCTCTTGCCAGCCTCTATGTTTGCTTGTTTTGAGCCAGGGTCTCACTACATAGTTCAGGCTGGCCTTGAACTCACTATGACCTTCCTGCTTCTGGAGCACTGGCATTACAGGCATGCACCACCATGCCCAACTCATTATGTTTAAAAGCTCTGACTCTAAAATCAGACTGTATGTGGCAAATTATTTAACTTCAAGTGCCAAAATGTCCTAATCTGCAAAACAAAAAAAAAAAGTAATCATAGAAAGATTATATGAGATGCCATAAGCAGAGCTCAGAATAGTACTTAGTATATAGTAAATGTCCAAGGATATATTACCTATTATTCTATTTAAAAGAAAAAAGTCAGCAGTATAGCTCAGTGGACTAAGCGCTTGCTTAGGAAAGTGCAGGAGCCAGGGTTCAATTCTCGGCTCCTCTTGCTGCACCAGCCCCATTCTCAGGCACGCTGAGCCAGCAATGGAGTCCGGGTATGATGGCGTATGCTTGTAATCCCAGCACTTGGGAGGCAGAAAACAAATCAAAACAAAAAAACTCCACTGTATTTTGGGCCGGCAACATAGCTCAGCAGTCTAAAGCACCTGCTTAGAAAAGCTTAGGCAACTGCAGGGACCACGGTTCGATCCCCAGCACCACATGCTGTGCCAGCCCCACCCCCAGGGCAGGCTGAGCTGGCCACAACACAAAAATAAGTAAATAAATAAAATCTTAAAAAATAAAATAAAAAGATCAACCCCACCTAGCCTAAATTCTGTAAGTGGAAAATTTCCCCTATTAGATGTCTAAGGAAAAAAATCACCTCCAGTCTTCATTGTAAGCCAGTGAGAAGGCTCTGATCTTGTTAGATGGGAAGTTATTTCCATTCAGATGAAACCTTGAGTCAGTGAGACTGCTGCTAGGTCAGAGCTTGCATACTGATGTACATGGTAAGGTTTGTGCTAAAATGCTTGCCTCTGTGTGCTCAGCAGTGTCTGAACTTTGATAAATCTCAGGCCCAGAGGAAGACAGACACTCAGGAATAAGGGTCACACCTAGGAGTCATCAATGAGGCATGAGCAGAGCAGGGAAAGAGGAAAGTCAGGGTCCCTCCTCTCTGGAGGGATCTCAAAGGGGTTCATGGGAAATGGACAAGGGTTTAAAGCTAGCAGAACTTCAACAGATTGACATTCAAGGCACAAAGCCTATGTGCATCATGCAAACAGTGAAGCAGACTCGGGGGTTAGGAAATCTGCTTTCACTTCTGTGGAATCTCAGTGAAGTCACTACATACAAGCAGCTTCATTTTTCTCAGCTATAGAATGAGGACAGTATTGTCAATCTAGACTTGTGTGTAAGAGCTTTGGAACGTAAAAGGAATTATACAACTATCAGGAGGATTACACTAGAATTAGACTTAAAGCCCTATGAACACCATTTTAAAATATCAATACTAATTTCCCAGAGGACTTTCTTTAATCAAGTTCTCCAAAACCTGCCACTAAAGAGAGGCCTACAAATCAGATCCACGTAAACCACTACTCAAAAGGTACAGACTTTTGAAGCACACTAAGGGAAAGAGGCATTTCCCAAAGGAAAGCGACAGCATCAGAGAAAGCTTTTTCTAGATTCTACATGAGAAAATGCAAAGAAGATGGGCCCTTTCCCTCAATGCAGACATCCTAGAAGACGTCTGGAGATCTCTCAGGTGAGGCTTGGAGAACTACTAACTGTGGCAGGTCCTGATCTACTATGCAAGGGCTGTGTCCTATGAAGCTGCCATTGCTGTGATCACAAGAACTGTATGACTTGGGGAACCAGAGGAACAAAGCCTGCATTCTTAGGTAACACCGCCGTGAACTGACGCTCCTCCCAGCATGTGAGACCACGTGAGAGGCACACTATGGTCACCTGGAAGCTGAATGCTCGTTTACCTGAAGGTGTAGTTCCCAGGGACAAGCTTGCTTAGTTTTAATATGGCTGTATCTTCAGAAATCTTCTCTTCTCTCAGAGGTCCCTTAAGTTCCTCCCAGTGGTACTGGACGATTTTATCATCATCAGTGCTTTCTGGACCACAGAGAACATCAGTTACAAGGTAAGAATTCTAGGTCCCAACACTTAGCCAATTTACTTCGCAAACCAAAGCAACTGCCCAGGGAGTTAAAGCCAGGAGAACTTCAAGAAACTATAAGATTCGGGGCTGGCAAGATGGTTCAGTGGTCTAACGCACCTGCTTAGGAAAGCTCAGGCAACTTCAGGGACTGCGGTTCAATCCCTGGCACCACATGCTGCGCCAGCCCCACCACCAGGGCAGGCTGAGCCAGCCACAAAATAAATAAATAAAAGAAACAAACAAACAAAACAAGCAAATAAATAAATAAATAAATTTTAAAAAAAGAAACTATAAGATTCTCTCTACAGAATGTTTCTCCCTAGAAATACCAGGACATCTGCCCGTCTATGAACATTCTACTGTGCAGTTTTTCAAGGACTCCACCATATGAAAACTCTGGTTAAAATACTACTCTATTAAAAAGAAAATCAATAATTTTTAAGCACATGAAAAGATATCCAAAATCAACCTATTCAAAACTATACAATAAGACAGGACCATGTGAACCCTTCCTACCCTAGGGTACCCATAGGAACCCTTCCTATGACAAGTGCTTCTTCCTGTTCTCTTTTTCATCCTAGCCTGTTATTCTCCTACTCTTACCTTTGATGGAGTGCTTAACCTTGCTAGACAGTCCTTTAGCAAAGCAGCAACTGCCTCTGACAAAAACTACTGTCAGTTCCAAGACAGTCAGAAAAATGGGACCTCAATGGTTTTCAAGAATAAAACAAAACAAATTCTGGTGAGAGGACAGGCCTGAAACAGCCAGGATCAAGAACAAAGACTCAGAAACCCTCTCCCACCATTCCTCAGGCAACACAGCTCCACAGAGTGGAATGTTAGCAAGGCCAGGCAGCATGTAGTGCCAGCACACCACTGAGTTTCTTCAGCAGTTGGCTGACAACAATCTTGTTAGGCTGTGAGACCTGAGTGAGAGCTTCTAGGCCAGGACTCTTAGTTGTTTATCTTGTCATGACAGCAAGGAGCTTGGTTACTACAACCAAGGAAAAAAACTCCATCCAAGAAAATCTGAAAATTAGCCAGTTTCAACTAACATTATTCTAAATGTATGCATAATCCTACCTTCTTACCATTTCACAGTAGAAATATTGCTTCAAACAAACCACATGGGATTTTTAAACAGGGACTGTCAGGCGGCTTACTTCCTAACCAGTTGCTTCAAGTTGCCAGGCTTCTCATAACAGTCAAGACCGGCCTAAGCAGAATGCAGACACGATTGGCCCTAAATCTTCTGCCAGAGTTTCTGTGAGAATTCACAGTAAATGTTTCTGTAACATCACACTTAGGCAATACTCACGGCTGCCATCAATGACTGTAGAAGTAGTTGGCAGAGAGATCTCCTGGAACTGAGGTGACACAATAGCAACAGGAGGCTGATTCTTACGGGGCTCTGCAGGAAAATGACCCAGAAGAATTGAGAGAAGCTTTACAGGTATGGGAGGGGCAGGCCAACGTTGAGTAGACTGCTAATCACTTTCCATTATATAACTGATACTTGAAGCACTGCCAGACAAAGTCACAAGACCAGGCTGCAGTTCTAACATGAGACACCTGGGGCTGTACAGGCTTCTTTCAATCCTCACCATTCCTGGGACCACATCCTGTGTATTGTTTTAATGCTCATGTGAAAAATTCCATAGAGCCAGTGGCTGCCTCCAAGCCAGACCGCCTAGGGATGGATAACAAAAAGCCTTGCGCAACAAAAACCTTGGCAAGCAAACCATTCCTTGGCACAGACTGCTAAAGAGATAACAAGTGCTTGTTCAGGCATCCCTGAGTTGACTGTGTGTGAGGTGACTACAGCTGAGGGAAGGGAAGGCTGAAAACTGCTCTGGTCCACCTGGATGACTGAGCTACAACCATAGTGGCCTTTCTTTTAGAAATAACCAAATTACTGACCTTGATACTGATTCTCTTGGTATGAAACTCAGGGCTTCACTCATGCTAAGCAAGTGCTCTGCCCTGAGATACATCCCCACCCCTGTGGTCATGCTTTTAAGATGAGAAGATTATCTTGGCTATACAGCTCAAGAAATGAAAAGAAAATCTATTGCTAATGCAGACAGAAAACAGTAATTGTTTGAACTAGTACATGTGCCACTCTTCAACTCCTTCCAGATTTCTCTGAAAACACAAAACAAGGCATCTGCTATTATTATTTACCATTTAAAAAGAACAACAGGATCAATTTGATTTCTAAGTTGGAGATTAGCAGGGTTTAAGTAGGGTTTCCACGTAGGAAGACCACATCTCTGGAAAGAGATCAGAAAGAGCTGGACACCTGGCCCGCTCTCCTCCTCTGTCCCTACCCTGTGTTCCTGGCTTTCTTATGTCTCTTAACTTCAGTCCATGGTTCTCTTGAGCACCACTCACTTGGAGAAGTTCTACCAAGGATAAGCCATGCAGCACTGTGGACCCAGTAACTGATGTTTCCCTGCGCAGCCCACTGCTTCAATTAGGAAGCTTGGGACAAATACATACTTTGTTGCTATATCCTTTTACTACACTGAATTGCCTGATAAATATATCACACACAAAAAAAGGGCAACTAAAAACCCCAAAGTCAAATCTGTTTTCCTTATGAGTCTTACAAAGGGAGAAATGGGACACAGCAGGATTGGAAACACATACCTGGCTTTACTGTCACATTCACATGGCCTTCCCCATGGGCGTTTTTGCCATCTACTATCACTTTGAACTCATATAGGCCTGGAGTCAGCTGCAGGAGCGAGAGAAGACTTTTCAGACAACCACAAAGAGCAGCAATTGCATTTAAGACAACATATATATCTGAGCTTTTTATGCTGAATCTTGTACTCTTTTCTTGCCCTAATTTCAAAACAGAAAATGTAAACTAGCTGAAAGTATTAAAGAATGCGTTAAACTAAAAGAAATACAGCTTTTAATGTGACTCTTATTGCTAGCTGCCTCTGGAACAACAGAAGGGATTTCAATCTCTCTGTTCTCTCATTTTCTTTTGAGAAGAATGTTAAGGGCCCAACCATCCTAGTCACAGAGCTATGAAATTAAAATAATCATCTCTTCAAAGAAAAATACCTTGCAAAAATACCAAACAGTTCCCAAATATCTAAATATTTTCCCCTCCCGATTTCTACTATATATAAACGTAACATAAAGAGGGAAAAAAGTGGGAAATCATCCACAACTTCACTACTTTAACATAACAACTTACTATATTTTTCTGTTTCCTCCCATTCCTTGATCACATACAAAAAATACATTTATAGGCTTCATTAATTGCACAAACTGGTACTGAAAATGTGTCATGCCCCAGTCACTACCTTAGGCTTGGAGTTTGAGGGTGACCCTCCCTTTGTGGAGCACAGATTTCAGGGGTATTTAGGGCTTAGCTAAGTGTAAGATGCCAAATCTTTTATTGTTATTTCTTCTATTCATTAGCACTAGCCTTTTTCCTACTATGATAAAGCCTTTTCAGTATTATTTTAATGACTACAAAATAGTATATATAAGACCAGCAAGATAGCTCAGCAGACTAAGTGTCTGCTTAGGCAAGTGAAGAGACCAGCGTTCAGTCCCTGGCACCACATGCCAAGTTGGCCCTGTCCTGGGCGCACTGAGCAGGCCATCGAGTCTAGGCATGATGGTGTACATCTGTAATCCCAGCACTGGGGCAACTGAAAATAGAAGGAGCACTATGAGTTTGAGTTGTATAGTGAGATTTTGTACCAAATACAAAAAAAAAAAAAGAATAGTATGTGCAGTAATTAAACTTTCTATATGTGTGGTTACTTGGGCTATTGCCTAAATTTCACTATTATGATTAATATTATAATGAAAATCTTTGAGGAAAATAATTTCTTTCTTTTCTTCTCTGTCTCTGTCTCTGTCTCTCTGTCTCCTCTCCCTCATCTTTCAATTACTTCTTTGGTGAAATACTGACTAGCTACACGTAGCAGTTTGCACTACTTTCCCCTCGGCATGACTGTCCTTCTGTACCTCTCCTTTCCAGTTCCTTCCAGCCCTTCAGTAAATAACATTCCCTGAGACTCAAACTTCAACCTGCTTATTTCTTCACTCCATACACTTTTCAAATCGATCTCACAGAGCCAGGGAGATAACTCAGTAGAATAAGTGCTTGCCTGGCAAGCACAGAGTCCTAAATTCAATCCCCGGTACCGCCAAAAAAAAAAAAAAGACCTCACCTATGACTACGGATTCAGTTCCTATCTGAGGTTGATGTGCACATTGATCTCCCTATCCCAGACTCATCTCCTGGTCTCCTGTCCCTCTTCCCTGGCTTCACACACATCTCACGAATACCTCAAGCTTACTCCACGCTAGACCCTCAAACCCGATATTTTTTTTTTTCTTTTCTTTTTTTGTAGAACCAGGGATTGAACTCAGTCCCTTGTGCTTGCCAGGTAAGCGCTTATTCTACTGAGCTATCTCCCTAGCCCCTAAACCCAATATTTTTTCAATACTCCTCCCTTCAGTGCCTATCCACCTAAATGTCTAAGCCAAAATCCTAGAATTATCCTAAACTTCTCTTCCCAGCCCACCCCAACCCAATATGCTGACCATCATTTTATCAAGTTGACCTCCACACTAATTCGCAAATCTACTCATTCATCTTTACCCACGCTGCTACCATTTTATTTCTTGACCACTCATCATAGCAGTTATTAAAGCATGGGCTAGAGGTAGAAAGCTCTAGTTCTTTCTCAAATGCTGGGATTGAACCCAAGGCCTCACACATGCTAGGTAAGAGCTCTACAACTGAGCTTAATCTCCAGCCCCTTTTACTATTATTTTGAGACAAGGTCTCACTAAATTGTTCAAGCTGGCCTCAAACTTGCAATTCTCCAGTCTCATCCTCCCGCCCAAGTAGTCTGGATTACAGGCCTATGCCACCACGCTGGGCCTAAACCTACCATTCAATAGCACTGGGAACTTGGACCAAACTAATTATTTTTTTCAACTTTTAATTTCCTCCTTGGTAAATGGATATTAATACCTATACCTGAGAATGTTATGAAAACTAAAACAAATAGCTGAGTGAAACAATTACTACCATGTCTGGTGCATGGTAGAAACTCAACAGGTAGGTTTTCATTTTAATTTTATTGATTTAGCTTTTTTACTCAGGATATCATTTCCCATCTAAATTTTTCTATAGATTCCTTATTTGTCTTCCCATTTTGAACTTTAACTTCTCCAATGTGTATACAAGGTACTCTTTCTAAAACTAAAAATCTGAACTATTTCCCCTGTTTTAAAGCCCTTCAAAGTTTTCTATTTCCTCTGTACAAGACTGCAAGTTCCTGGTGACATACAAGAGTCTTCTTTCTGGTCCCTACATCTTTCCAACTCTCTTATGCTTCTGCTCTTATCCTATCTGAGGTTCAAGCGGGTAGAAGTGTACACATCATTCCTTTTCCCAAAATTTCCTCTCTTGTTTTTGGCCCAGTACACGTACTATTTCTTCTGCTCAGGAGTGTTTTCTCTCCACACATACTCAGGAAGTCACCTTTCATGATCCGGCAGACAAACTCTAAGAAGTCAAACTCCCAAGGCCCCGAACGACCCCATGCACTTAGGACATTAAGCATGGTAATTACCTGCTTCCTGTCAGTGTCACCTAGGCACTACTGTCCTTGAACATTAAGATGATTAGCTCTCTGGTTAATTCCAAATGGCAGCCACGTAACTATTGTACAATGAATACTGGCTGAATGAATAAATCAATGAGATTGCTGTGCCCAAGAACATGAACATTTTTATGGCTCTTAATAACTATCCTGAATACCAAAGGGATTGAGCCAACATACACAATCATGTGGCCACAAATAACCTCGTTTATCTCCCAGATTCTAAAATCCTTATGCTACCCTTCAAATCTGTTTAGTGTGTATTTTCAGCTATCACTACCATACTGGTACAGTCTTCTCACCATAAATGAAAATTTGAAAATCATACACCAACAAATACTGGATGTCAGCCAGTCAGACTTTTGGAGGAGTCACTTTCGGAAAATTGTTCACAACTTAAGTGTGGACAGAAAATTCTATATTATCCATTTTAGAAAACAGTCAACTCTCTAAGCCTGGCAATTGAAAAGAAGCAAATTCACCTTAGATAGTTTCAGGAACTGTGAATGCTGCCCTTCCATCTCTCCACTGTAGTCTTTCGGATGAGTAATCAGCTGCCAATCGTAGGTGTAGGTTTCTCCTATAGAAGGGCAGTTACAAAAACCATGAAAACACACCCCTAAAAGGCTGCCAATAACAAATCTTTGCTAAATCTTGACAAGGTCTTTGCTTTAAAGACTGTACCCCAAAACCTGCAAGGAATTCGCATCAGCTGTTAAAGGCAAGGGTGGATTCTGCTGACTCAGCTTCTAAGGACGCTAATTCTCCATTGCTCACTGCCTCAGGCTGATCCTCCCTACCAACAGCAGCCTGCTGGGATGTGGCACCTCACTGGAAATACATGCCCTACCAACCACTACAGATGAACGTGTCAGGAACAAAGGCCATTTTCTTGCAAAACTTCTTTTGCAACAAAGAACAGCAATGATTTCTAAATAACATGGTTCAAAAATAGCTTTTTTACAGAGTGCTAACAATGCTCCTCTCACTGAGGTCATCACACCCTGGTGAGTTAAAAGAGCTACTTCATTCCTGCTGAGCTAAATAACACACTGCAGAAGATGGTAGGGCATGGCCCATTTAAAACAAGCCCCACTGAAATTAATTAAGACCAAATGAAGCAGTAAATGGTCCTCATTTTCAGCTCAGATGATATCAGTGGGAAGCACAAGAGTAGAATTTCACCCCAGTAAAAGTAGTCCTAAGAAAGAAAGAAAGAAAGAAAGAAAGAAAGAAAGAAAGAAAGAAAGAAAGAAAGGAAGAAAGAAAATTTCTGGCTAGGAAATGGTAGAATTTGGTGGGAAGGCTTAGTTTTTAAGCTACTACGTAAAAGAGAAAAAAGAACATCAAATGCACAGCAAGGTGCAGTCATATTTTTTCTTCTCATGTGTTCAAACATTAAAGTTTGCATGCAGAGCCTAATTCCAAGCAATCCTTTCTCTGGAGACCAGATTTTATTTTATGAGCCTGGGACTCAAGATCTTCCTCCACCAAACTAGGATCGTTCTGGCCAGCTGTCAGCACTGGTTCCTCACACATGTGCACATGCAAAAGGTAGGTCTGATGGGCAGCCTAGGGGCTGCAGAGGCAGCACTTGAGCAGAGAGACACTTGTTTCAGCTGCACTTGAGAAATCTTCCCACACAAAAGAAGATTCACACCAGTTTGAGGAACTGATAGTTTTATAAGACCTGAGGCTATCAACACAAATTGTAAAGAAAGTAAAAAGCTTTCCTAGGACAGAAAAGCTCAGGAGA
>PVKN010014880.1:0-18811 GCA_004027915.1 Capromys pilorides
AATACCTGAGAAAGATTCTGTTGGAAAATTTTATTAGGCTATGTTTAACTTTGAAAGAAATTGGAAGACTCTTTCAATGTGCATGCATAGTTTTTATTTTACCAATAAGGAATAAGAGTTCATGGTGCTCCTTACCCTTGTCATCAATAGTGTCAAGTTTTATTTTATATTAATATTTCTAATAAGTATGCAGTGGTACTCTATTATTGTTTTAACCTGCATTTCACCAATGACAAATAAGGTTGACAATCTTTTAATTTACATTTGATTATTTGATCATTTTCCATCTGTGTGTCTTCTCTTGTGAAAAATCTTTCAGCTCTTTTGCCCATGGTATAACTTCTGCTTTCTGCTGAGTTTCAGTTCCTCTATTGTTTTGTATTCAAGGCTTCTTCCAGTGGTTTTGAAGATGCTTCCCATTTGTCCCACATTCTTTTCTTAGAATAGATCTCATATGTTGAAAGTTTTCAGTTTTAATAAAGTCTAAATTAGCAATGTCTTTCTCATGCATCGTGCTTTTGATATTATCTAAAAGCATCTTCTAATAATTTTTCAGAAGTTGATAACTGTATTTTATATTTAGAGCTCTGATATATATTGAAGTAATTTTTTGTATAAGATCTAAGTTCACATTTTAAGACTAACTTTTAAACATAGATGAAAAATTTTTTCAGAACTATTTTTGGGAAAAAACTGACCTTTTTCCAGTGAATGACCTTGGAAATTTGTCAAAATCTTCTGACCTTAGTTTCATAATTCTGGGCTTTGAATTCAGTACCAGGGAGTTATGCTATCATTTTGTAAGTCCGGAATTGATAGCATGGGTCCTCAAGCTTTGTTGTTATTCAGTGGCCTGCCAATATCTACACAGTAGCTTAATTAAATTTATTGAAATCTTGTTATCAATGGGTCAAACTGGGAAGAATTTCATAAAGGTCTGATTTGACTGAGATAGAGTTCATTTCTTTCTCACTACTTATTCTCCTTTATTTTCGAAAGAATCGACTATATATAATGCTCTAGACTGGTGTGGGTTGTTTTTTTTTTTACAATCTTGAAACTTTTTTTTAAACTTTGCCTGCTTTCTCTCAAGTGCCTTTTAGAATTTCTGTTGTTACTCTTCTGCAGGTGAGGTGTTCGCCAATCCACTGGCTTCCTCCCAAGTCTCTGTGCCCTGCGTCCTGCACTTTGAATACCGTGGTGATCACTAGGCCTAGCAGAGTACCACCAAAATTGACTTAAAATGGTAACTTTATTCCTAGAGAACTAAGAACTCACAATTCTAGAATCAAAGCCTCAGCAGGGTCTTTCTTTTTCCGCGACTCTCCAATTCTTTGCTTCCACCGGCTTCCGATCCTTTCTGGCATATTGACCTTCTTCGGCTTGTAGCTTCAGCTTTTCATCTCCACCTCTGTCATCACATGGCATTCTTTTGCATATTTCTCTCATAAGCTTTCCCCTGTGTGTATGTGTGTGGGTGCACGTGTGCACCCACACACATACATACACATGCATACACACATCCAAATTCCTCTCCTTTTGTAAGATAACACCACTTGGTAAGGCTGACTCTAATCTAAGAGAACTTCTTTTGGTCTTTTGCCAAATTAGGCCACACACAAGCATCTACTAGTGGTTAGTAACCAAACAAATTTTTTGAGACATAAGTTAATTCACAAAAAATAAGATATGCTATAGTATGGGGATTTTTAAAAATATATTTAGTACAGTGTCTACAGGGTTGCACCATGTAGCTCAGACTCATGGTGATCCTCTTGTCTTTAGCCTCCCAAGTGCTGGGATTACAGGTATGCCCCACTATGGCTAGCCACCACATCCAGACTCAGTTGCCATCACAGTGCACCCCGGGGCTGGCCCAGCGTGCCGAGGATTGAACCCCAGTCCCTGTGTCTGCCTAAGCAGATGCTTTGCTGAGCTACCTGGCCTGCCCTTTAGTATGGGGTTCTTTAACGTATGTTCCCCTTCATATGCTTTGGACTTCTGGGAGCATAGAAATTGTGTGCTGCTCATTATTTCTTGAAATATTCCTGCAAATTCTTGCTCCAATTTTTCTAGTCTGTTATTCAAATTAAGTGTATAGTATAACTTTTTATATGTTTGACAGTTCTTGGATGCCAGGGATTTTTTTTTTTTTCTTTTTACTTCTGTTTCTCATTATTTTCTGTATTAGTTTCAAGCTGAAAAGTCCCTGTTCCTTTCCTGTTCGAACCCATTGGTTTTCCCCGCTCTGTGGAGCCATCCAAGTTGCTCTTCTGGGCTCTCACTGCTTCACTTTCCACAGTTCCTGCGCCATTTGTCATGGTCTCTGAGGCTCTGGCCACCCCGCCTGCCTCCCTTCACCTGTTGTCTGTTTCATTCCATCCGGAGCCCTACGTTTATTAATGTTAGGCTAAAGAACACTACAGTTGTGGAAAAGCACAACTGTTCTGGCTGCGCCTGAGGGAGTTCCTGATGAGACCCCGCGAGGTGGCAGGCTGCGAGAGGGACCTCCGCCCTGGTACACGTCAGGCCAGCTAGAACACAGCAGCGAAAGGGCAGAAAAGGCAACACTTCTGCTCTCTCTCTCAATCCCCTTCCTACCGTCTCTCCCTTTCTTCTCTCTTCTCTTCCTCAGAGCAAGGTCCTTCTTTTGCCTGTGGAAACCAGAATTCTCTGGAAGCCTCTGGAATCCATGCCTTTGCCCGTGAGCTGAGCTGCACAGTCTTCCTCTCTGGTTCTGAGGCCTGGACGTTGGGCCGAGCTGTGCTGCTCTAATCCTCCACTGTCTAGTTTACAGAGAGCCTAGCACAGAGCAGCGCAGCACCTGTAGTTACATGTGCCAGTTTCCTGAATAAATCTCCTATAGCCCTATCTACAGCTGCGTCTACATTTACATCTATAATTCAGACTATTTCTAAAGAGCTGCTAAAGAACCTTGGCTAATACAAGCTCTGAGTAGAGTCATTTTACCTTACCTGCTAATTCCATTATCTAAGTCATATTTGAGTCTAATTCTGAGGATTTCTCTTAGGCTAGGCTCATTTGTTTGTTCTTGCCTTTTACCACCACCTGTACATGGTTATCAAAAGGCAGAGATGTTTATGTCAAAATACCTGGGATAATTTACTTTTAATGCAAAGATTTATGTTTATGCTGCTGGGAGTTGGGGTGCTGAGTGTTTATTTAATTTTAGGTACCAGAGGAT
The DNA here is from genome assembly GCA_004027915.1 of Capromys pilorides. Classification (NCBI taxonomy): domain Eukaryota; kingdom Metazoa; phylum Chordata; class Mammalia; order Rodentia; family Capromyidae; genus Capromys; species Capromys pilorides. The sequence goes on from PVKN010014880.1 coordinate 3,206, forward strand.
CCACATCACACTCATGTCTCGGTATTGGAGCTTTGTATGGATAGAACTTTGGAGAGCCTTTATCTTGTAGTCAACTTCAATCATCTGCCAAAATACTGGGCTCTTATCACTGATAGGAACATTGAAATGGTAATGTTGACATCTAACTGCAAACGCAGGGTGTGGAAATTCAAGTGAGAAGCTTTGATAAATCACAGTGTATTCTGTAATCTCTAAGTTCAGTCTTAGAATAGATTCTTTTCTCGGAGTCTTAAAATATCTTCCTGTCCTGTTTCCAGCAGTAGAGGTTTTACTTTTATCTTAATTCTGTTCCTTTCCTTTTCTGCAGTCCTCCAAATCTATTTCCTTAGAGACTTTTTTTAATACACACACACACACACACACACACACACACACACATACACACACACACACATACATATTCACTTGGGAAAGACCAGAGGCTGATGGGTTAAACTTTCTTTAGCTGATAGAAAGAATCAGATCTGTGTTTCAGTGAGGTCCTTTTTCTCCAGAAAATCCTTTGTTTTGGAAAGACAGTAAACGTGCAAGACAATGGCTAGTTTCTGCCTCACCCCTCCAGAGACACCAGGAGAGCTTTCTCAAATTCTCACTGAGAGAAATTGCTCAAGGGCTGGGGAGGTAGCCCAATGGCCTAAGCACTTGTCTGGCAAGCAGGAAGACCAGGTTCCATTTCCGGTACCACAGCCATTGGTCCCTGGACCCCAGGCACATCATCCTGGCCTGGAAACTGAGCCTGGTAGTGCATGCCTGTAATCCCAGTGCTGGGGAGGCTGAGGCAGGAGGATCACTGTGAGTATGAACTTTGTAGTTTGTGGCCTATATCCAAGAAAGAAAGAAAGTTCATTCCCAGTCGCATGGAAACACTACCGCTGTGTCCTCTTCCCTGCTCACAGCTCCAGGGGGAGTTGCTACTTCAGCAGCAGATGTACTGCATGCGTCTCTCCGGGCTGGCCGTGCCTATCTTTCCACATTTTGCAGAAGTGGGCTTAAGAAGGGTCTGCAATTTTCAGTTGCTCCAGTGATTTGTTGTAAGCGGAGGAGTGGCAGCGCCTAAGTGTTTTGCATAGTGGAGCTGAATGTAGAGTTGTGGCAGAAGCTAGACGCAGACGTTCTTGTCTTTGTACCTTGAAGCCTAACTTGGATCCTTTCCTTGTAGTTCTCATTTCTAGAAGGGTTTTCAGTATCTCAGATATGGTACCTAGTAATGAATGATCTTTCATCAATAAGAATTTATTTTGTATTTTAGTGAAGGGTCTATAGGATCTATAGGGTTTAGGGTCTCACTAATAGATCGGACTCTAGTGATCTGCCTGTCTACAGCCTCCTAAGAGCTGGTATTACAGGCGTGTACCACCACACCCAGTCTCAATTGCCATCTCAGCTCACCCTGGTGGCAGGGCTGGCATAGCAGGCCTGGGGGCTGAAACCCCTGGCCCCTGCACCTGCTTGCAGGTGCTTTAATCCACTGAGCTATTTGGCCAGCCCAACAGCATGTATGTATGTATGTATGTACCTATATTTGGTACAAAGTCTCACTACACAGCTTAGATTTACAGTAATCCTCCTGTCTCAGCCTTCCCAGTGCTGGGATTATAGGCATGCACCACCACACCCAGTCTTGGAAGAGCCCTGAGGGCATGCAGTGCTGGGGATTAAACCCAGGTGCTTGTGCCTGTCCAGGCAGGCCCTTACACTGCTGAGATAAGTCTGCGGCCTGAGTATTAACAACGCCATCAGCTTTGAGTTGGTTTAATTCTGTCTCGTTATGATTTATACATTTTACTCTTGCTTTCATGCCTGATAACCTTCAGTTAGGTGCAAGACATTGTTAATATTGGTGATTATGGGCAGCTTACATTAGTGTACATATGTGTTTAAGTACATCTATACATATATATTCTTGAGCTATGGTTTGGGACAGTTATTTTGAAAGAGTTTTAATCATTTTGGGACTTTAGTTTAAAATATGTTAGATAGTGTTGTTGTGGTTTATATCTAGCTGTCCCCCCAAAGCCTCATGTAAATCATGGGGCTGTCTAGCGGGGGGACAGAGGCAGGGCCTGAGGGGGCGTGGCCAAGAGAGCCGAGAACAGTTAAACTGACAGCGCATGCTGTCAGAATGCCCCCGCCCCCACCTTGCAGGTGGCGGTTTTGCAGGTGGAAGTATGGAGCAGATCATCCTGGACAGGGCAGTGCCCCATCCCCTCCTCCAGTCCCTATAAAGAGGGGCTGCGTCTTGAAACCTCCAGGAACTGTGAGCTCAATAAACCTTTCCTCCCCTAAGCTTGTGTAGCCGGTATTTGTCCCAGCAATGACAGAATAGTAACTAAAATAAGCGTGAAATAAGAATTGCCAAGGGTAAATTAGTCCTGTACAAGAGAAGTAATGAAATGCTAGGTTTGCCTGGGATTCCTTGGCATGGTCGTTGAGCGTCTCATGATCCCGACAGCCTCCCGCTCACACCCCAGGACCGGTGGGCCCGCGCCCCTGCTGACGTGCAGCATTCGTGCTCCTATAACCAGGGCTCAGGCTGATGCTGGCACTGAAGGAAACAAAAGCTCTGTGCTTCGGTTTCCGCCCTCGCACTCCGGCTGACAGGAGTGGGCGCTGCCTCCGAGCTGCGCTCATCTCCAGGGCTGCCTGCTGGAGATGAAAGCGCCATGTTCTCTGAGATTCCCATTTTTGTTTAATTTTATTAATTTTAATAAGAAGGAAACAACACTGAGACAGTTTCAAAACACATTGGTAGGCCACAGTAATCAATACAATGCATATTGTTGTCTTCATAATAGTTGCTCAGAGTACAAGATGCAGACTTGATAACTTTTCTAAACACTATTAGTACAAATCTTTCTTCTCACTGAATTAAGAGAAAGTAGCTGTATATGTAGTCCAGTCGTCCGTGTAATAGTAGTGGGTTATCAGCAGAACTGGCAGTGTCGGAAGCTGTTGACTTGAGCCTTTTACGGCTCAACATATTAATATGGCTTTAAACTTAATATTTTAAACCTCATGGTAAACATTTCTGCTAGATGGTCAAGACCAAATTAAAGCAAGATCTATATAGCAAACAATGCAACTTTTGTATCTCACAAGGTCAGTCAAATCCCCTCAGGATTTATCCTGAAACCATGTACAGCGTTTTGTAGCACTGTTGTCAGTGTCAACTGTCTGGATACATTGTTGATTCCTTTCCTCTGTGGCCCTGTGATCTCCTTGAATAGAAAATTTGGAAAACCACTGAGTTATTGGGATGTTACAGTACAGGTTCTCTCATGTCCTGAGTCCTCACAGACCTAGCAGGGTTAGGTCCAAAATATTGGCTATCTTTGTAGCCCTTCTTTTTCTCTAATATTTTGGCTTGAAAGCTTAAGTTGTTAACTGTCCAAAAGAGAAGCTTAGTGATACTATTACCCTATAACATAGGTACTTGAAGTTAACATCACTGTTTCTGTGAATATCAAACATGTTAGACTTAACATGGAACCGGTATTTTCCATCAATCATTGATATTCTAATAAATCCCTTTACAATGTGATAAAAAAAAAAACAATGACACATTTTTTATACAGAAATTTAGGAATCTAACCATATACAAAATTGTAGCAGGTCAATCTTATGGCGTTTTTTCCTTGAGACTCACGGTTCTTAGTCTGCGATTTCGTGCATCTCCCAAGCTCCTTTATGGCTTTCCTCTTTTGCAGAACTGTATGGAAATGCTTCTAGCACAGTTGGAAGGCAAAGTTAATGCCAGCCTGGATGATTTTCTATATTGCAAGGATCTTCATTTTGTTTTCTAATGGCCTTGATAGCTGTTGCTTTATTTTTTCCCACTATTTAATCCCTGAAGAGTGGGATGTATTTAAGTCTCGGTTGCTTGATCTTGACTGGAGGCAGGAATCGCTCTCTCGATCACTAATGCAGTCCTGCTCTCACTGGCCTTCGCCATCACACATGCTAAGACACCCTCTTTCAAGGATGTTGAACACTTTTGCCATGAGCGAATGGCAGTGGCTGAGCATGTAAATCTAATTGCACTGATTGGGACACAGCAAAATGTCTGTCTGCCAAGACATGACACAGTACTCCACAGTGCAGGACAAATTTTACAGGCCAACTGAAAAACTGAAGAAAAAGAGAAACAGTAGTTTCCAATCCATGTCAAATGAAGGTGTTTCTGTTCATGCTCATTTAATCAGAGAGCGTTCATCAACTGTCAGACTATCTTCAGATGACATCAGTATGTATCAGGACTAGATGTAGGCGAGAAGATGAGCTAGAATGAGAAATGGAAGGAGCCTTCACCTCAGAGCCAGGGGAATGCATACAAATTAGCTACTCCTACTCGAAGGTAAAAAAACAAACAAACAAACAAAAACTGTAAACTTCTCTTAAAGATTTTCAGAAGAAAAATCAAGCGTGCCCTGATGTCTTGATTTGTTCTCCAGGACTTATTCCCTACTTTCTTCTGTCCATACACTAAGCTGTCCCTGCAGCTGGGAGTTGGGGATGGCTCGCGACAGCAGACGCTGGGGTCGTCCACATGGTCCCAGTTTTGGTGACACAGAGATTAGAGGAGTTGGGAGCTCGTGGAAACGTCCAGAGTCTCCAAGCTGAGGCTGAGGAGCCAGGAGGCGTGAGTGCGCTGCGCTGGGCGGTCACACCGAAGGTTCGGAGACGTGAGCGAAGCCGAAGCAGCAGGTGACGTTGCAGGAAGCCAGAAAGGTGGGCGCGGCCCAGGATGGTACCCCAGGGCTGCAGCCTGCAGGGGCGAGCACGGGGCTGCCTGAGCCCGTGGCCCTCCTGTTCTGCTTCTGCACAGTCCAGCTTCTGGACTGGGACTGTGACACTTGATGCTCGCCCTGGCAGGTGTGCCCTGGGTACTGTTCTGCTTTCCAGCAGAGATCGAATTTGGCTCAGAGTATCAAAAGCTTCCTTCAAAGGTTGACAGAGTCCAAAGTAGAAAGGGCAGAGGGTGTAGGGCCTTGGACTCCATGGGGACCGGATGCCCATCCCACGAGGGCTGCTTGGTCCTCAGAGGCCGCTCGGAGTCGGCCTGCTCCAGTGGGCTTGGGAGCGCGCGCAGCAGGTCATCTATGGCTGAGAGAGACTGCAGCACTGCGATCCAGGCTCCTCTCCACCAGGATCTTTTACTATTATTATTATTATTATTATTATATTTTATTTATTTATTTATTTATTTATTTTTTCATAACCAGGGATTGAACTCAGGTCCTTGTGCTCACCAGGCAAGCACTTATTCTACTGAGCAATCTCCCCAACCCCTCTACCAGGCTTTTAACCCAGCCAAGTTGGCAATTAAAATGAACCAGTTGTTAATCTGTTGTCCCAATGTATCTTGGAAATATGTGACTTAAAAAATATTTTTACAGGGGTTCATGACTGAATTTGCCTTTAGTCTCAAAGGAAGTTTTTGAATAGAACTTCACAGCAAGGCTGGATCTGTTCAGACCCTGGAGACTCTTAGAGAAGGGCTCTATGTGCTCTCTGCCACGGAGGGATGCGTGCCTTGGGGGTGGCATTGGAGGGGATGCCAGCATCTCAGATTGAGGGTGTCTGCCAACGCTTCACCCCCCCAAAGTCTCGGCGCTCAGCCTGAGGCACTTGTGGGAATGGCGAGAGTTTTAAGATCAGACCCAATGGGAGGAGAAGACACTGCTGCGAGCCTCCCTAGAAGAGCAAAGCAGGACTCCGGCCCCTCTTGTCAGAGTGGGAGTTACCCAGCCCAAAAAGGTAAACATAAGGATTCTATATATATATTTTTCGAGACAGGGTGTTACTGTTTTAGTGGTCTTGAGCTCTGTGTGGTCCAGGATGGCCTTGAACTCTCCACGATCCTCTTGCCTGAGCTTTGCAAGAGCTGGAATTATAGACATTGGCCACCACACCCATCTAGGAAGAGAATTCTTGAAGATAAAGCAAAACATATCTGGAGTGAAGGGAAAAAAATGTGTCTATATGATGGGAACATGACTGGTGCAGCTCAGCTGACAGAAGGATATACTGGTGTGATAAGGCTTTGGTGCCACCTGGAGAATGAACCAGGTGAAAATGACTTGTTCAAGTTAAATGGAAGCAGTGGAAAGGCACATAACATAAACAGAGTGTACAATTCTATTTGCTTTTAAGAGATGTTTCCATGGTTGTTTTGTGGAGAACAGATTGTTAGCAGAGCCCAGAGCAGGAGTTTGGAGGACATTTATAGAGTAATTGAAAGACCCTTGCCAGGGCTGTGGGGCACTTGAAGATGGGTGTTGGTGACAAAGAAAAGAAATGGGTCATGGGTCAGGTGTGGTGGCACACACTTGTAATCCCAATATTTGGGAGGCTGAGGCAGGAGGATCAGTGTGAGTTCGAGACCAGCCTGGGCTACAAAAGTGAGCTCAAGGTCAGCCTGAACTGCATAGTGAGATCTTGTCTCAAGAAGACAAAACAAATAAAAAAAAGAAAAAAAAGAAGAGGAAAGAAAGAAAGAAAGAAAGAAAGAAAGAAAGAAAGAAAGAAAGAAGGAAGGAAGGAAAGACATGGTCTTAGAGACTGGCTTCAGGGGCAGCCGACGCTCCCTCAGTGTGTGCACGTTGGCGAGGCTGTTGGTGGAAGAGTCAGAGTCAGACATACAGCTTCACTTCCATGAGGTAAATCTCGATGGGAAAACCTATTTCTAAGAAAGAAGAGAAGCAGAAAATTGTTAGTCTGGAATCTGGGACAAGTAAGAAGCATAGCCCAGACCAGATTCATAGGTAACATGGGAGACACATTTAAAAAATCATGGAAAGAGATGTACGAGAGCATTGAGGAAGAAGATCTTGCGATTTGCTTTTTAAAGCAATTCAGAAAAGCAGAAGCTGGGTAGGGTGGCTCACCCCAGCAACCCCAGCACTCAGAGGCTATGGCAGGAGGGTCACAGTGAGCTCAAGGCCAGCCTGGGCTCAAGACTAGGCAGAGCTGGGTAGTAAGACCCTGTCTTGGAAAGACAAAAAAATAAATAAACAAACAAGTAAGTAAGTAAATATTTTAAACAGCAGATTTAACTTCAGGACTGCGTAATCACGTGCACTCTGTGATACTATTCTGGCTCTGGGGTCTTGGACAGCCTGCCTGATGCTGAGATTGGACCCCAGAATTGTTCGGCAGAGATTCAGAACGGGTTCAGTCTGGGTCAGTGAGCTTGGGTTCAATGCTTTTGTCCCCAAATGAAAAGCAGGGAGAAAATTATATAGAACAGTCTTTTTTGTTTTAAAAAGAATAAAAAGTAAGCATAACAATGAAATATAATTGTAAAACAGGTTAGTAGGACAGATCCAATAGTTGATGCATTGCGTACTGCTGTCTTCCCAGTACTTGCTCAGAGTGGAAGATAAAGGGGCAGCCCCTGTCCACACGGTATTAGCACAGAGCTTCCTTGTCAATGAACGAAGAGACACTAGCAGTACAGCTACTTTTTTACTCATTTAATTTTTAAATTTTTTATTCATTTTAATGAGAACAAAAGAAAATGCCAATGAGACAACTTCAAATCAGGTTAGTGGGACAGTCACAATAATGAACACATTACTCTTTGTTGTCTTTGTAGTGGTTATTCGGAGGACAAGATGCAGACATGATATCTTGTCTAAGCCTTTCCTCTCATTGAACTAAGAGAAAGTAGCTGTACGTCTGTTCTAATTCTCTTGTGTATGCATAATATATATGTGTGTGATTATATTGTGTGTGTGTGTGCTTTTTCTTCTTTCGCTTTCTTCTCTTTCCCTTTTCCCTGCCATAATTTGCCTTTCCTTTTGGACAGTTTTTTCCCAATGCAGAGCATCTGCTGTATGTCCCAGAGCTTATGCACTTGATCATCTTCGCTCATCTATTTTATTCTTGGGTTCCTCTAATTCACATTAGGGCTTAGCTCAAGCTCTCAGCTAGATGGCTTTACGTAGCTATGGCCGCTGCCCAGGGTTTCTCTAACACTAGAACCTCAGGAGAGCAAGGTTCTCAAGAAGTGTGTCAAGCATCTAGGAGGCAGTTGTCCGCTCTGCAAAGGGAAGGCTTCGCATCTCTGTGGGCCGCCCTCACATACCATAACCTCTGCTGCATCCTCTGATGGGTGTGGCAGTCACACGTTTTCCACATTCAGAAGGAGGTGTCGCAGAATTTGCCCTTAACCCGAATAAGAAGGAAAATAATGTGATCCTGTTTTAAAACTGCCACGACCACACACAACTGTGAGGGACTTCTTCATTGCTTTTATGTTCTTGTATGTCTGCACTCCAAAGTCATCTGCAGCACCCCTAACTCTGTGCATTTATCTTTGGGCCTCACACATGAACCCCACTTGATCACAGTGTATGATCCCTTTAGTGTGTTGTTGCCCTGGACTATTCTCGAGCGTTTCTGTTTCCAGGGCATTACCCATGGTCCTGTGCCCTTACAGTGCCTGTAGTCTTTACTGGCCCATCTTATATTGGTACCTGAGAGCGACTGGCTGCACCCCTCGAGGGGAGCTGAGCCTGTGCTGAGTGCCCCTTGGGCTTTCATTGGCTTGCTGTGTGCATGCTTTCCCACCCCTCCCTCTCCTCTCCCTTTATCTTGGGGTTCCCTCTACCTCTCTTTTTCCTGTCATCTTTTATGTCACTCATTACCTAGACTCTGAGTTTCTTATAGAAAAGAAGCCATGCAGTGTTAAGTATGTGTGTTTAACTTACTTCATTTAAAATTGCAGTCCTGGGGTTTATCCACTTCCCTGCATGTTCACCCTTTGCGACAGAGCAGCACTCCATTGCCTGGAAGCACCACATTTTATTTACTGTCCATCTATTAATGTGATCATAAGGCTGGCGAGATGGCTTAGCAGTCTAAAGTGCCTGCTTAGGCAAGCTTAGGCAACCACAGGGACCTCAGTTCGATCCCTGGCACCACATGCTATGCCAACCCCACCCCCGGGGCAGATTGAGCCAGCCATAATAAAATAAAATGAAATAAAATAAAATAAAATAAAATAAAATAAAATAAAATAAAAAAATGTGATCATAGTCCACGTCCAACATTTGGCAATTGTGAACAGTGCTGCTATAAACATGAATATGTCTGTATCATAAAACAAGTTGCCTTTAATGTTCTTGGAAGGGTACTAGAAGAGAAATAGCTGGGTCATGTGAATGTTCCACCTTTAGTTACTTGGGGGGTCTCCATGTTGATTTCTACACTGGGGGTACTAGTTTACATTCCCACAAGCAATGTAGAAGGGCTCCTTTTTCCCAGCCATCTCACCAGTGTTTATTTCTTTAAGATAGCATTTTCTCTGAGGTAAAGGGAGTCATAGTGCTGCTTTAATTTGCATTTCCTTGGTAACCATTGGCACTGAAGATTTCTTCACGTATTTATTGGTTGGTTGCTTCTTCTGAGAAGTGTCTGTTCAGGTTCTCATTTTGGAGGGCCTTTATAGATTCTAGGTATACTCTTCTATCTAAGGAACATTGGCATTTTCCCACTTGTTTTGGTCTCTCTGTTCTGCTGGCCACCTTTTTCCTGTGTCAAAGCTTTTGCTTTGATGTGATCCCATTGGCTGACAACTGGTACTCTTTTCAGGGCAACCAGGCTTCTGTTGGGAAAATCCTTGCCTAGGTCTATGGCTTAAAATAGTAAAACCATCATTTTAATGAACACTTTTGCAAAGAAGTCCTGCACACTATTGACAGGTACATGGAAAATCAAAATCAAAATCCCATTGATGCACCATCTCACCCCTGTGTTGAAGGCTGTTGTCAAAAAATAAGAAGCGAATGGTACAAAAACATAGTAAAGGGAAAAACCTTTCACACTGTTGAAGACAGTGCTGCTACAGCCATTAGTGAAGACATTAGGGGGGCTCATAAGGAACTGAAAATTATCACATGATCCAGCTGGGCCATTTCTTCTTATCCCTCTGACAGACACAATATGTCACTGCAAGGGACAAGTGAATGCCTATAGTCATTGGAGCATTCACAATAATGCTGGCATGGGGACACGACTGTAAATGAGTTAAATCAGTTGTGTGAGTGTATGTACCTGTATACAGGAATATTATTCAGCCCCAAAAAGGAAATCCTTCCATACTTGTAGACATCAATGAAGTGTGAAAAGCCTACATAAAGTAAACTAAACTAGACACACACAGGGAGCTACTCAGTGATTTCATTTACATGTGAAACCCTCAAACTCACACAAACAGAAAACGGAAGGGCAGTTAGAAGTTTCCAGAGCACAGGGTATGAAGAAATGGGAGTGTATGCAACAAAGGGTGTCAACTTTCATTTATAAGATTAACAAGTTCTGGAGATATAGTGTACAGCACAGCTGCTGACAGCTGGTACAAATTGATTAAATGTAAATATTTTTTGAAATAAAAATCTTTTAACAAATAAAATATATTTGAATATACCCACAAGCATTCATGAAAATTTTCAGTGTGTTTTAGGTTTCAGACTCATATTTACCAAGTTACACAGTTTCATTTATTTTAATCTCCAGATTTATGACCAAACTGCCAGTAGTTTTCAAAAACTTTGTTTTATGTAACTTTTTTTTTCTTTGTGATACTGGAGGTTGAGCTCAGGACCTTGCGCTTGCTGGGCAAGCACTTATGCCACAGAGCTATCTTCCCAGCCCCTAAATAACTTTGTTTTAAACTGTATCACAGTTGTAGTATTAAAGATCCATGCAAGAATTTATTTTAATCAAGAGTAGTATTTCAAAGCATGTGATATTAAGTTGCAGGTTCTATTCTTTTCAATCATCTGCTATACTCAAAATTTTACTTAAAGATCAATGGTTATAGTTAAAATATCACTAAGTAGGGATTTTTGATATATTTGATTCACATAATCTTTTACTTAACAAATATTGCTTTTTCCAAGTCAGTAAAATAATTTTTCAAGTGCCACATACTTTCTAGTCTATGTTTTGAGAAATGGAAACATACCCTTCTGGTGAACTGGGCCTTTCAGAGCTTTTTCTTAAGATGGAATTTCACACACACTTCTCAGTTGACAAAACCCTGGAGAACAGTACCTTCATGGAATGAAGGAGAGCAAAGAACAATCCATTTGGCATCGCTAAAATATTTTTAAAGGTACTTAGGACATAATTAAATATAAATAGTACATTTAAAAGAACAATAAAAATATCAAGGAATTGAATCGTTTACCAAACAAACTCGACTTGTTTGGATAAAAAAAAAATAGCATGATGGAAATTTTTTTAATATTAGGTATAACATTTTAAAAATAACCTTTTACAATGGCTATAATCAAATCATTTAAATATATGTAATATCTTACTGAATCGTCAAACAGCTTTGGGACACTGGGCTTGCTGGCACATGAAGAAAACAAAAGCAAGGAAGGGGGCCATTTAGTTGCAGCCTCATGATAAGAAATTTAGGCAAGATCACATGATAGTAAATGTGTCTGGAAAATTAACTCACTGTGGCTCTTTACAAGAAAAGTACATGCTTGGGCCAAAGGGGCTGCACTGCAAAGTAAACAGGTCCCCTCCTCCCACCTGCCAGGGGAGAAAAACAATGGTTCTACAATTGCAAATTAGAGAATAACTTACTTTAGCTTCATATTTACAAACCAGTGACGAGATCTGAAAAAAAAATAGATACCATATCTAAAAGATAGAATTTCAAAACAGGCTTACGGAAATACTTTATTAATCTGTACTTTCTCTTAAAAATTGCTATAAATAAGAGTGAGAAAAAAATAGACCCAAACCTACACAGACAAAGAGAGAGGAAGCAGATGCGATGGCAAGGCATCATGACGATAAAGCTCTGGGTGTGGGAGAACAGATGGGAAGCGCTGGTTGATGCAGAGGTCTGGAGGAAAATAGAACTGAACTGTGTGGAACGTAGGGCAGGAATCAGAGCTGTTATGCCAACAAATCCATAAGCCTTATAAATCAGAGGCACCTTGTAAATCAAACCACCAGTTGGCAGAGCCACGGGAATCATCTGCACATGCTTCTGAACAGGTGACAATGAGAAATCTGAACGTTATAAGAAATACTTAGGCCTTCTGAATTTCCAGTTTTGCCACCACTCCTGGTCAATGGATGTGGAAAGATTGAGTAAGATCAGCTCTCCATAGTCCAGGGAGACAGACAGCTCCGCGTTCTCAGCGTCTGCCTGGCAGGCACAAGCACCAGGGTTGGATCCTGAGGACCACGGTCTGCGCCGGCCCCTCCGCACGCCCGCTGTGACAGCCGTGGAAACCCGGCACAGTGGCACGCACCTGTGACCGCAGTGCTCGGAAGGCTGAGATGGGAGGATCACTATGAGTGCAAGCTGCACTGAAAGAAGAAAGCAAGCAAGCAAGCAAGCAAGAAAGAAAGAAAGAAAGTCTTTACACAGATAAAGGCAAGACATGAGCATGGGTATGAAACACCGCTAATAATGCCAGAAAATTAGTTACAACGCCTTTCTTCTCATTTCAAGATCCTTGTCTACTCTGTGCGACTTGAGACCGGGCAGGCTGACGGAGGCGGCGGACGCCTTCCCGCTGCTGCCGCGGCCGCTGCGCCTGCTAAGCCCTTCTTTTCCCTCTCGTCCAAGTATTCGGCGTTCTGCCAGCACCCATTCTGTCAGTGCATTGGGCTGCTTGTAGGTCACAGGCCAGCTCTTGTCAGTTCTCGGCCATCAATCAGGGCCAGAGAGGTGAGCGGCCGAGGCCCGTGGGTGCTCCCGCAGGGAACGGAGAGAGAAGCTGCGCTCGATCTCTGTGTCTAGGCTCAAGGAAGGTTGTGCCATGCACGTCACGGCTTCACAGGTGGGGGCCTCCTGGTCAGAAGGCCTTAAGGGCAGGGACGGCCTCTGAGTCACGTTCCCGGGGGAACTTTCAGGCTCTCGTTGGCAGACCCACGGGAATCACCTGCACATGCTTCGCAGGGCAAGACAGAGTCCCCTTTGGAGCAGGCGCCACCTGGGGATGGTCACCTCCACAATCGGCCGTGGGCCCGGAACCGTGATTCTTTTCCCGATTGTCATTGCAATGTGTCCCTTCTTTGGAAGCCGTCTGTGTGGCTTTAAAAGTTACTGTGCAGCATTAAAGCCATGTGACGCTGAGGGACACTGCTTTGTATCATCCCTCGCTTCACCAGAGTGGCACGTGTCTAGCCCAAGCAGACGATAAAAGTCACCCTGCGCAAACCGCAGTGCGGCTCCAAGCCCGGCCGCTCCTGCTGCTGCGCCGCTTGGCCCCGGCCGGCGTCTGTCTTGCCCGCCTCCTGATGCCCTTCCAGCTGCAGCAACCGCAGGAACTGGCTGCAGGCAGAGAGAGCCCTGGCCGTGCGACCGAGACCTCCGGACTGCCACAGTGGCCGACCGCGAAGCCTCGCCTGCAGAAGCGACTCGTGCTCCTCGTTAGTGCGCAGCCACGTCTTCCTGTAGTGCCTCCTGAGGAGAACTCTGCGAAGCTGTGAAGCACGAGCGAGGGGCAGGCGAAGGCTCTACCTGGAAAAGCGCAGAAACACGCTCTGCCCGATACTGTTTCTCTTCTCTCTGAAGCTCTTACAAAAAGCAGGCTTGTGCTGCGACAGCCTCACCCTTCAACCATTGCTCTGCACGTTTAGGAATGCACTAAATAGCTGGGGGACAGCCTATCACAGACAGACAAGCTGCAGCCGGTGCGAAACCCGAAGTTAGACGCAGGCAGCCACGGATCCCGTCAGGCCCAGACCGTAGGAAGGCCTCATCACAGCGTCCCCATCACAGCGTCCCCGGATGAGGCAGAGGCCTAGCTGCAGCCCGGCAGGCGACTTCTGTCTTCTGCATGTGTATGTGGCCTGGACGCCCTCTGCTCACCTCAGCCGGTGGCACTCAACCTCTGGTTCTAAATGCTGCAGACTGAAGAAGCAGGCCTTATTCAGAGGGTTTCCGCTCACTGAGCTGAAGTTTCTGAATTTCTTTTTCTTTTTTTCTTTTTAGTTAGGAGAGATTTACTGGAAATCTTGAGAAAAGAGAAGAAAAAGTAGATCCTGGATCTCCAAGAGAGGCCCCAAGTGGGTGGCCCTCTCTTTTAGCATAGTTGCGGCTTCTCACCAGAGACTATCTTAAGGACAGATGAAGTTGAAGTAGTAAAATGATAATTAATAGCAACCAAGCCAAGTATTCCTTACTCTGGAATTTTCCAAAGCAGTTCATACAGTCTTAATGATTTCAAAAAATGATAAAAAAAAAAGAAGAGAAATCAGGTTACTGTAGTACTAATTTCTATTTGTTTATTGAAGGGAAGAGTTAATGCTTCACATTTTTATTTTAACCAGGTTTACATGCTTGTATCTGTTACTCTGAAGCCAACAATGTGCAATATAACAACCACTGGTGAATTCCTATCATCTTGGTTTTGAAATTCTGTATCATTTCTAATTTTTTTATTTTTTATTTTTTGATCTCTTAAAAAAAAATGGGCTGGCAAGATAGCTCAGTGGTCTAACGTGCTTGCTTAGGCAAACTTAGGCAACCACAGGAACTGTAGTTTGATCCCTGGCACCACATGCTGCACCAGTCCTACCCCTAGGGTAGGCTGAGCCGGCCATATCATAAATAAATAAAGTTAGATTCTTTTTTTTTTTTTTTAAGGAGCAAATTAGGATCATGTCAAGAGCTTCACTATGGTAATGCCTTAGCTAAAGTCTTTGATTATTTTTTTTCCTACAAAAATCAGTACAAATGCATGCACGAGTTATGCTCACCCCTATTCAAGAGCTTGTATGCGTCACGAGGCCAGTGTTACTGCCCAGCCTCCCACCTGGAGTAGCCTTGCGTCTGGAGCACGGGAGCCTTATGTCTGGAACAGGGAGGTTATGGCAAAGATATGTAAAAGATGAGTGATTGCTTTTTGTGTTCAATTTCATCTTCAGCAAATCCTGCCGTTCGTGCCACAGTTTGTGTACTAACAGATTGCACCTGAGCAAATATTGGAAACTCCAGGCATGCCAGGTGGTGCCATTGCAAGCCTCTCATGACCTCGTCCAAGTGCTTCATGAGCCCATGGGTTGCTCCTCAGCTCCCACGACCCCGCTCGGCAGCAACCACTGCATAGGCGTGTCTTAGAGTCTCTGCTCTATTTCGTTCCATGAGGTTTTGGTTTTCATCCTAACCCTCTCTTCCATGCACAGAGGCTGAACTCTGCAGTATATTTCAACAACTGACTAATTAACTAACTTGCTAAAGAAACTAACTACTATAACTCAGTCATTCTACAGAACATTTGGACAAAGTGTAGTGACTCACATTGCTAAATATGTGTGCCTCTGTTACTCTTCTCTCGTTGCTGGGACAAATACCCAACACCCAACATGAGGAGAGGAAAGGCTCATTTAGCTCACAGTTACTGGAGGTTTCAGTCCATTCTCATCTGGCTCCAAGGCAGGGTGGCACGTGGCGGAGAGCAGTAGTTCACGGCGGCAGAACAGTCACAATGGCAACACAGAGAGTCTGTCTCTCTTATACTACATTCAGGCTCTCTGGCTCAGGCTGGGTATAACACTCACATCCATAATTCCAGCGGTACTCAGACCCATAATCCCAGC
>PVKN010014881.1:0-18858 GCA_004027915.1 Capromys pilorides
AACACTCATTCTGATTTTAAACAACAACAGGAAATCAGAATCAAGGGCCTTTACCTCACTCTGACAAAAGTCGTCTATTATCAACCAACAGCCAACATCACACTAGGTGGACAAAAACTGAAAACGTTCAATTCTGAGGAACAAGTTTCCTATGCAGCCACCATTCTGGAGCGCAATGCTCTGGAGTTCTACTCTCAAAGCAAGATCTTCTCCCTTTGCAGTTTTGAGGCTGCGAAGTGTGGACACGTGCTACCTCTTGCGATCCCGCTGGCCTCCTCTCCTATTCTCCTGCTCCTGCTCAGCAGTGGAGATCTCCTCAGCTCTCTCTTTGTAGTTTACAATTTTACTGGAGTTTCCTTCCTGGCCACACTCATAAGAGTTTGTTTGTTTATTTATTTATTTATTTATTTATTTATTTATTTATTTTTCCAAGGCAGCAAAACCAACAGCAGCTGTTGTTTTTATTGAACACATTACAAAACGAGGTTTAGTCGAAAAGACCAAAGCCCATGTCATCCTCAGATTCCTCGGATTCTTCTTTCTTTGCTTCCACCTTCTTCTCCTCACTGGGGCAGCAGCGGTGGAGGGGGCAGGGCCACCTGCAGGTGCAGCGCGGGCTGTGGGAGCAGGGCCCCCAGCCCCTACATTGCAGATGAGGCTCCCAATGTTGACATTGGCCAGGGCCTTTGCGAACAAGCCAGGCCAAAAAGGTTCAACATTGACACCAGCTGCTTTAATGAGGGCATTGATCTTTTATCCTCCGTCGCGGTCACCTCGTCGTCGTGCAGGATGAGGGCGGAGTAGATGCAGGTGAGCTCGGAGACGGAGGCCATAACTCGGACTGCCGGGCGCGGTGCTAGTCGCTGGAAGAAGTGAGGGCCTCACCCCAACGCGGCCTTAGCTTACTCGGAAGAACCGAGCATCTTGGCGGCAGCTGAGGAAAGTCACACTCATAAGAGTTTAAATCATCTGTTTGGCTCTTTGCTCTCAACTGACAACATAGATCTGGCTAAAAGCCCCACACAATAATCTTGCCACTGCCTCAACATTTCACTGCCTTGAAACCTCTTCTAAAAGATTAGTCTTGGGCTGGTGAGATGACTCAGCAGTCTAAAGCACCTGCTTAGGCAAGCTTAGGCAACAGCAGGGACTGTGGTTCAATCCCTGGCACCACATGGTGTGCCAGCCCCACCCTCAGGGCAGGTTGAGCCGGCCATAATATTAAAAAAGAAAGAAAGAAAAGGATCAGTCTTCCACCTTCAGCCTCTGGCAGTCTCTGGATAGGCCCAAATGCAGACAAAGGTTCTGCCAAGGCCTAACACATAGCATCTGGACTCCAGAACCATTGCAGTCCTTCTTCTGTTGTATGTTATTAGTCAGTGCTGAAAGAAACGACGAGAAGACCTGATGAAGGTAGCTTCAGAGGTCTCACTGAGATTAGTCTCTCTCCAAGCGAGCTCAGAGCCCCAGAAGCAGCTCACTTTTACTGAGTGCTAAAAGCAGGCTCAGGCATGTGCACAACTACTCTGGTGAATACAGACTACAAATCACTATGTCTTCCACCATTTGCCTAACACTAGGTTCACACAGATGCTGACAGGTAACAAAGGAGCAGGCGAGGAGACAGCCATTAACATCCCAAGCATGCGGTCAATAAACAGGGCGCCAGGAGGAGGAGAAGCCGCCACCTATAACCTTGAATCCCAGCCTTCCGGGATGTGTAAGTAGCTGACGGCAGCCCTCCCTGGGCTCTATTTCCTGCTCCCTGCTTCTTGGGACATCAATTAGGCTTTTGTCTCATCTCCATATTTCTACATTCTTCCCAGCAGAAACCTCCCACGCCCGATCTTTATGTCAGGGCTTCTATCAGCCTTCTGGTCTTCCAAGCTCTGATCAGAATCTCCCGTACAGAACAGCCTGACACATTCCAGTTCAGCTCTTTCAGGCAACGTCTCTAAGCATTTCCAAACTCTTTTGCAGAAGCCAGTCTCAATTGCTCTTGAACCCTGTGGTCAGGTTGTCATAGCAACAACCCCACTTCTTGGGTACCAAATTCTGTTGTGGTTACTTTTTTCCTCACTACTGAGTCAAAATATTCAACACCCAAAAAAAAATTTTGGTTCCTAGGATCGAACTCAGGACTTTGGGCTTGTCAGGCAAGCACTTATTCCACTGAGCTATCTTCCCAGCCCCCTTCAACACCCAAAATTAAGAAAGGAAAGGTCTGCTTAGTTCACAGTTTGTAGCGGTTGCAGTCTATATTCAACTGGCTGCAAGGCAGCGTGGCATGGCTGAGGGGCAACCATCCATGGCAGCAAAAGGTATCAAGAGCAAAAACAGAAGAGTGCGAAAGCAAGCCTTTCTCCTCCCTTATACTGTATACAGGCTATGCACTCTAGGGCGGGTGCAGCACTCACGTCCCCTTTCCAGCATGAGTGAGTGAGCCAGTCACATACTCTAGATTCAGCTGCCTCCAAAAAGCCTGCCCCATCACCTCAAGAGGGTTTGGGGAGACATCCAGACAAAAACCTTAACAGGGCCCAAGGCAGACACAGATATCCCCACAGACAGGAGAAAGTTGGTGGACAGACACTACCTAGAGTTGATTTCTTTTTTATTTTTTAATTTTATTTTATTTAAACCTTATTTATTTATTTGCATTATGGCCAGCTCAGCCTGACCTGGAGGTAGGGGCTGGTGCAGCATGTGGTGCCGGGGATGGAACCATGGTCCCTGCAGTTGCCTAAGCTTTCCTAAGCAGGCACTTTAGACCACTGAGCCATCTCGCTGGCCCTAGAGTTGATTTCTTAAGAGAAAGTTTGTCTTTTTCCTGTCTTGCTTGTTCCAGAGAGTTGTCACCTAATTACAGTGAAGACTGACAGAAGCAGTGTTCTCCCAAACACCTGGGAGGTAACCTACCCTAGACTGTCACGGGACTGGGACATGTTGCAGCATGTAGTTGTATTTGTACCAAGAAATCTTAGCATTGGGAGGCAACAGTCTTCCTTGACCAGGCACGGTGCCAGCTCAACTACTGCTTATCTTTTATTTGATGGTGGGCAACTAAATTTGTACTGTACATGGGTTGGGGAGATAGCTAGGCATTCTAAGCATCTGTCTGGCAAGTGCAAGGACCAGGGCTTGATCCCTAGTACCACATGCTGTGCAGGCCCCCAACCTGGGGCATGCTGTGTGTCTTAGTTACTTTTTACTCATTGCTGGGACAAATACCCAACACTCAAAATGAAGGAAGGAAAGGTTTATTTAGCTCATGGTTACTGGAGGTTTCAGTCCATATTTAGCTGGCCCAAGGCTGAGTGGAACAGGGCAGAGAGCATCCAGTTTATGGTGGCAGAACAGCAACAGTCGCGACAGAGGCAACTGACCAACCAGGGTAGCAGAGAGTAATAGCGCAACAGCTTGAGTCTGTCTCCCTATCTCTCTTTATATTACATTCAGGCTCTCTGCCTCTGCCTATCTGCCTTAGGCCACACCCATAATCCCAGAAGGACTTAGACCCATAGTCCCAGCAGTATTAAAACACATAATCCCAGTGGATCAAGAGTCAAGTAATCCCAGAAGTACTCAGACCCATAGTCCCATCAGTATTAAAACACATAATCCCAGTGGATCATAAGTCAAGTCTCAAACTCTAGAAGTTCCCACCCCGATTGCATGAGGCTTTGAGGGGACAGCTAGACATAAACCATAACACTGTGCCAGCCACCAGATTTGGGCATGGTGGAGCACACCTGTAATCCCAGTGCTAGGGAGGCTGAGACAGGTCTATTACTACAAATCTGAGCTGTATAGTGAGACCCTGTACCAAATAAATAAATAAATTTATTTGTACTGTACAGTTATTCACACGGCTGCTGAACACTAGCTTTTTCAAATGGCGGCTCTGTCTCTAGAGAGCCTTCAACCTCAGGTTTCCGTCTTTGACAATTACACTTTCTGAAGTACTTAAATAGATTGAAATAAATTTGCTTGGTATTTGTATCTTCTTCCTCATGGACGCAGAGATATTTCCCACCCTACACTATTCCCAGAAGTCTGTTCATCTCCTCCTCTAACACATTCTCCATGTGGGAAACTTCAGCAGCGTTGGACATGGCGATGACACAAGAGGCTGGCAGCGACCTGCTTCGGTCAACTCTAGGAGGAGTGGGGGAAGGGTTGGTGTTTTCCAGGTGAGAACAAAATGAATGAAGGAATGTTCTTCTTGTGGGCCAGGTCTTAGCAGCCCTATAAAATAGTTCCTAGTTTATTTATTTATGGGAAAATTATCACTGTGTGGCCATCGGTAGCCTTGAATTCCAGGTCTGAGCTCCTCCTAAAGCCACCCCTTGAGTACCTGGGACTACTAGTACTTACTACCTTGTTGCAGATCGATAAGAGCCAAGAGAAGAACAGCAGCAAGGCTGGATGAAACCGGCCACAGGGGTCTCACAAGTATGGTCTGTCTGAGCCCCTATTTGAACAAGCGCAGCATATTTATTGAGAAGCTTAGAAAGTACAAATCATTGACAAAGAGCAAGGGGCAGGAAGACCTCTAAATCACGAGATCCTCCTCAGTCACCCATTGCAGTTATCCTGAGACACTGAGGTACACAAGGGTTCCTCTTCTGGTCTCTAAAGACAGTTCTGAGAAAACAAAGAGGATGGTTCTGTCCCGATAGCTTGCCTCCAGGTAAAACCTCTTCTTTGTTTTCCCTGAACTTTGTCCTTGGAGATCTGTAGTGAATCGTACAGCACTACCTAGCCAGGCAAGCTAGGCAAATTTTACATGAGGAACGTGAGGTTGAGACCCATCAAGCAACTTGCCTGGCGCACCACCAGCCCATAGCCAGGATTTCTGTTCAGTCGGAATTGCCATTCCCTTAACCCTTAAGTAGCCATTCTCCTAAGACAGAGCATATGATTTTTCTGGCAGCCAGCCCATGATTAGCCTTACAATTATTCCCACATGTTTTGCCTGATGAATGGAAATAGTGCTTTGAATTAATGAAGAGCAGGTTGAAACAAGTTTTCAAACTTTTTTTTTTTTTTTAATATTAGGAGTTTTTTTTTTTTTTTAATTTTATGTATTTATTTTTATTATGGCCGGCTCAGCCTGCGCTGGGGGTGGGGCTGGCGTGGCATGTGGTGCTGGGAATCGAACCGCGGTCCCTGAGGTTGCCTAAGCTTTCCTAAGCAGGTGCTTTAGACTGCTGAGCCATCTCACCGTTCCCTTCAAACTATTTAACATCAATATTTTCCCTTCATTTGAAATTGTCTTTCTCTCTTTTCTTCTTTCTTTCTTTCTTTCTTTCTTTCTTCCTTTTTTAATTGACACAGGGTCTTGCTATGTAATGTAGACTACCCTTAAACTCACTAGATAGCCCAAGCTGGCTTTAAAAATGGTTGTTGCCTTTTTTCAGTTTTAATGGTTTTTCTTTTCAAATTTAGAGTAACTGTCCACACTTCCTCTGTAACTTTTCTACATATGATGATCTTTTCATCATTGGAGTGACTGCTGTTTTCACTTATAGTTCTCAGAGTCCTTGGATTCAGAGTACGGTACCTGTTTTATGCTTAGATGTTTTATTTAAACTTTAGGCTACGCAAGACAGACAGATAGATAGATAGATAGATAGATAGATAGATAGATAGATAGATATGGATATAGATGCAGATGTACGTATGTATTTAATACAGAGTCTACAGGGTCTCACTACATAGATCAGACTCATAGTGATCCTCCTGTTTTCAGCCTCCCAAACTCTGGGATCACAGGCACATGCTACCACTCATAGTCTTATAGACTATACAGGATCTTTTTTTAAAAAACTATTTATTTGTTTTTTTATTTATGTTATGGCTGGCTCAGCCTGCCTTGGGGGTGGGGCTGGCACAGCATGTGATGCTGGGGATTGAACTGCGGTCCCTGAAGTTGCCTAAGCTTGCCTAAGCAGGTGCCTTAGACCATTGAGCTATCTCACCGGCCCTCTATTACAAATTTGGGTCCTTATTTACACTTTCATTTTCTCATATCAGAGAAACAAGGTGATATTTATATGTATGTGTGCTACACTTCACTGAAAGATTATAGTCTCTAGTTTATAAGAAACCACATGAGAAATTAAAAGTGAAAATAAGAACAGAAATGGATAATATATATTATGAAGTAGAAAAAGGTTCAGGAGCCAGAGAGATAGCTCAGTGGAATAAGCACTTGCCTGGCAAGCATCCGGGATCTGAGTCCAATCCCTGGTACCACACACACAAAAAAAGAAAGAAGGAAGGAAGGAAGGAAGGAAGGAAGGAAGGAAGGAAGGAAGGAAGGAAAGAAAGAAAGAAAGAAAGAAAGAAAGAAAGAAAGAAAGAAAGAAAGAAAGAAAGAAAGAAAGACTGTAATCCCAGCACTTGGGAAGCTGAGTCAGGAGGATTGGTGCAAGTTTGAGACCAGCCAGGGCTACAAAAGTGAGCTCAAGATCAGCCTGAGCTACGTAGCGAGACCCTGTCTCAAAAAGACAAAAAAAAAAAAAAGAAAGAAAGAAAAGAAAAAGTTCAAATGGAAAGAAAACGATGGTGGGAGATAAAGGGGACAGAAAAAAAATGAAAAGAAGGAAAAATGGAAACAAAGCTTTTGCAAATGGGGAAAGAGTAGCTGAAGAGAGGGTAGGGACAGGGGAAAAAAAATCATTATATATCATGTACAAGTACAAATTCTCAGCGGTGGCAAGATGCCCTGGCTTGAATAGGTGTTCAAGATAGAAGGAATGGGAAAACATTTCAAGAAGGAATGGACCGATGGGCATCTGCCCACACTCTGAAAATTCTGATTCCAAAGGCAGTGTTGACCATCGCCCAGTGCCAAGTGAATGAATCTGCATTTCTCAGGGAGCTATCCCGTCACCCCAAATTGGCACACCATGGCTTATCAAGTTTAGGACTTTATGCCCATTTGTCTTTGACAGTGAAAAGAGGTCTGAGAAGTTGAGAGAGTAAATGGGAAAGCAATGGAGCTAGTTGAGAGATGAGAGAGAGAGCAAGAGTGAGAGACAGACAGACAGACAGACAGACAGACAGACAGACAGACAAATAGAAGTAGATGTCCTATAAAGAAAGGAAGACCAGTGGGTTCTGCATTATTACAGTCTGAAAACTCCACCAGAAAAGAGGCAGTGAAGTCAACTGTGAGTTGGATCTGCATGGCTTAGGGAACTTCCCCAACGCTCTACACAGGCAGTCCAGGCATGGTAGGCAAACTGGAGGGGTTTTCTATAGCAAAACTAAGGAAAACTAATAATGTGTTTTCCCACTGTGTAACTTCCAAAAGTAGTGGATTCTACTAAGAGAAAGTTAAGTTAGATGGCTTAGTCTTTTTCTTTGTTATAATTTCTCTTCTTTCTTTCATTCTTTCTTCTTTCTTCCTTTTTTTTTTTTTTTTTTTTTTTTTTTTTTTTTTTTTTTTTTTTTTTTTTGCAGTTAGGACAAGGTCTACAGGGTCTCACTACATAGATTGGACTAGTAGTGATTCTCCTGTTTTCAGCCTCCCAAGTGCTGGGATTACAAGTGTGCACCACCACGTGCAGTCACATCATCTCAGCACACCCCGGGGGTGGGGCCAGCATGGCTCCCTGGCGATTGAACCCTGCCACTGCACTCTGCTTAAGCAGGAGCTTTAGTCTGCTGAGCTACCTGGCCAGCCCTTTTGTTATCATTTTTTGTTCATGCAAATATTTTTGGGCTCTCAGGACAGATCTGCTGAAATATTGTATTCTCTTTCTTTCTTTCTTTTCTTTCTTTCTTTCTTTCTTTCTTTGTTTCTGTTATGGCCAGTTTAGCCTGCCCTGTGGGTGGGACTGGTGTAGCATTGTAGCATGTGGTGCCAGGGATCGAACTGCAGTCCCTGTGGTTGCCTAAGCTTGCCCAAGCAGGCTCTTTAGACCATTGAGCTATCTCACTGGCCCTGAAATATTACATGCTACAGAAGAGGAACAGTTTACTATTCCTAGAGAATTATTTTTCACCTAGACTTCTGTCCTACCATTGTCCCACATGATTATCCCTAGCTTTGTCACCATATTGTTGTACTTTAGGACTCCAATAAAATTCCTACTTGACAGGTGAATCATGATATGTCCATTTCTGTTCCAGGCTGCATCTTGCCCACATAACTATTGTAAAAAAGCAATCCTTAATGTTTAGGATGGTCCCAAAGCCTTCCATGGAAAAAGTCATGGGTAATCTCCCTATTTTTTTTTTTTTTTTTGCAGGACCAGGGTTTGAACTCACGACCTTGCACTTGCCAGGCAGGCACTTGTGAATGGAGCTATCCCACCTGACTAACTAAACTTTTCTTTCTTTTTTTAAAAAAAAATTATTTTATTTTCTTAAACTTCATTTATTTGTTTGTGTTATGGCCGGCTCAGCCTGTCCTGGGGGTGGGGCTGGCACAGCATGTGGTGCCTGGGATCAAGCCTCGATCCCTGCGGTGGCCTAAACTTTGCGACGCAGGAGCTTCAGACTGCTGAGCCATCTCACCAGCCCTAAACTTCTTTTTCTTTCTTTCTTTCTTTCTTTCTTTCTTTCTTTCTTTCTTTCTTTCTTTCTTTCTTTCTTTTTTTTGTCTTTTGGAAACAGGATCTCGCTATGCATTTCAGGCTGGCCTTGAGCTCACTTTTGTAGCCCAGGCTGGTCTCCAACACTCACCAATCCTCCTGCCTCAGCCTCCCAAGTGCTGGGATTGCAGGTGTGCGCCACCACACCCAGCTAGCTAAACTTTTCTTATCTCTCTTTAAGAACGCACACATTTTTGGATGATAGGGAACCAGGTGCTGTTTGTTTTGTTTTGTTTTCTGGCTTGTCCTTATTCTCAGAACAAAGAATAAACTTTTTCACAGCTTAGTTGACTCTCAGTCTTGTTATTTGTTCCATATTTTGGAGAAAGATAAAGAATTCAGAGGGCTGGCCAAATAGCTTAGTGGATTAAAGTGTAAGCTGGGGATGCCACGACAAATGCTCTGGACACTAGAAACTCGGAAAGGGAGGAAAAATTTATTACGCACATGAGCGGGCTCAGGGCAGAAGGAGAGCCAAGAGCCCCGAGCATCTACAGCGGGTAGGTTTTATACAGCATTTTGGGGGACCGAGGGGGTCTCCAGGTCGTGAGAAAGGGGAGGTTATCTTGGTTCACAAGGCAGCTGGGCAGTTGTTTGTTCCGGGAGCTTTGTAGTTTTTCTGAGAACCTTGAGAGGTTCCTGTTTATTGAGCCAAGAATATCTGAGCAAAAGGTCACGAGTAGGTGTTAGATGGACAAATTTTTCCATTTTATTGTCACATTCCCTCCTTTTCTTATGTGTATCTCTAATCTTAGAGATCTGTGTCCTGCTCTATTTTTTTGTAGTGCTGTCTCATAATCATAAGTTTGACTGCCCCTATCTGCCCTTGCAGGAAAGTGGTTAGTCTGTTTAAGACATAAGGCCCTATAGTTATGACTAATAACAGTATGATAAGGGGCCCGGCAAGAGTGGAGATGAGGGTGGTTATCCAGGGGGACTTATTGTACCATCCCTCAAACCAGCCCTGTTGGTTGAGTAACCTTTTCTCTCTGGCCTTTAGCCTTTCTCTTAATTTGTTCATAGAGTCTCGGACTACTCCGGTATGATCAGCATAGAAACAACATTCTTCCTTTAAAGCAGCACAGAGTCCACCTTCTTTTAGGAATAGCAAGTCTAAGCCTCGTCTATTTTGCAGAACTACTTCAGATAGGGAGGTTAAAGATTTTTCCAAAGCTTCTATGGATTGCTCTATGGCTTTCAAGTTTTGTGTAATGGCTGACTCGAGCAATGTCATCTGTCTAGGTCCTTCAATGAGGGCGGCAGTCCCTGTTCCTATTCCCGCTAGAATCCCAGTCCCCAATAGCGCTGCCAGAGTGAGGGTCATGACTTCTCTTTTATATCTAGTCTGCCTTTCAATTACTTCCTCGAAGTCATTATCCTCGTGATAGATCAGCCGGGGGTAAACTCTCACCATTATGCAGAAATCCTGGGAATTATTGAAGGCCTGAGTAGATATACAGGGAGTGAGACTCATCTTGCATGCCCATCGTAACCCCTCCTCTGGGTGTAGGTAGGAGTTATTAGGGGAAACGGTAGTGACCTGTTGACATTTCTTCTTGTCCGTGCTACTTGGGGTCCCTAGACATATTCCTTCCCCTGCCACTTCTGGAAGGGCGAGGAGGTGCCTCTGGTCCCAATCACATTGGGAAATGTTATTGAATTCTTGATAACTTCCGTTAACTGCAATACCTTCATAATAAGGTGGTTCTGCCAGGAGGCAGATCCAGCACGAGTCAGTGAGGTTGGGGTGGGAGCTGTTTAAGCCTCTATAGCTCCCTTCTACAAGGTTCATCAATCGTTGTCCTGTGGTTCCCAGGTCTGATAGGTCAGAAGGGGGGGGGCTGCTATGACTGGGGGTCATCAGAGCTGAGGCAGCTAGCAGGGATGGGAGGGGTGTCACAGGGAGGGTATTTTTAGTATTTTTAGACTTGGGGATTTTCTGATTAGCAAGCACCTTGTTAGGTCCCATCGGCTTACTTCTAGGATCACCTATTTGGAGTTTGATTTTGAAAGTGAGCCCATTGTCCCATCCAGATAAATATAGTCTAAGGCCCCATTGTCTACCCCTCCTCCAGGAATCATCTTGCCTTTTTCCTAGGGTAGTGAAAGTTATATTTAGCTGGTTACAGGTGAAATTTAGGCATGGTCCTGTGCCAGTCCAAACCCCGGCTCTACCAGTTCGAGACCCCAGGGCTGAGTTTTGGAGCTTGGTTCTCCCCTCACATTTAGTAGACGTAAGCCCCTTAGTAGCAACCCGTGTCACCTTGATCCATTCCCCTGAGGATGTGGGACCCCAATAGGCCGCCCCGGTAGTTTCACATCCCCAGGCCTTGCAGTAAAAGGCCTCTAGTCCCCCGCATTTCCAGGCCGTATCTCGGTTACGGCTATCCCGAGGACAAACGTAAAAGTCTAATCCCCGAAGGATGTCACAGTACACAGGGTGGGAGCACCCATAGCTCTCACTGCCCAGCCCACTAGTAGGGCAGCCACATGATGTGCCTGCCCTACAAGGGTTAGGATTTGCTGGGTCAGTGGTCGGAATATCCCAATTCTCTCGACCTGCTGCGAGTTGGCAAAGATCTGGGTATAAAGGTGGCCACCAAATCCAAGGGGGGTAGTTAATTATGTCACTAGTCCCCGATATTACCTGCCAGGTTTACTGGATCGGTTGGTGGGGGTTGGCTGCGACGGCGGATACGCAGTTTGAGGGGATTGTCTGTTTTCTCCATAGTCCATTTATTGTCAGGAGTAGGAGCAGGCTTAAGATGGGAGGCATGAATCCAAGCAGCGATGCCATCGACCTTTACGGCTGTGGGTGTGGTGAGAAGAACCTGATAGGGTCCCTTCCAACGGGGTTCAAGCGTCCGGTGTTGATGCCTCCGGACATAGACGAAGTCCCCAACCTGGTACCGATGTGGGGTTCCGTCTCCTCCAGGCTGGTAAAGGTCAGACAACTGCTTCCATAAGCAATGTTGTACTCTGGCCAAGGCCTGCAACCTAGTGGACAAGGAGGTATTTGGAACATTCAGGTCAGAGGGGGACAAATCTCAGATAGGTGGGGGAGTTCCAAAAAGTATTTCAAAGGGGGTTATGTTAGTTTTGGCGGAAGGGGTATTCCGGGCCCGGAAAAGAGCATATGGTAGGAGCATTACCCAATCTCTATGGCCAGTCTCCATGACTAATTTGGTTAAGGTCTCTTTAATTGTTCTATTCATTCTTTCTACTTGCCCTGAGCTTTGGGGTCGGTAAGCACAATGTAATTTCCAATCAATCCCCAATATTTTGGCTACCCCTTGACTTACCTGGACCATGAACGCCGGTCCGTTATCAGACCCTATTACCTTTGGGAGACCGAATCGAGGGAAGATCTCTTCCATGATCTTAATTACTGTCGCGGCTGTTTCGTGCTTGGTAGGAAAGGCCTCTACCCAGCCTGAAAAGGTGTCTACAAAGACTAAGAGATATTTTAGTCCATATTTGGTGGGCCTCACCTCGGTGAAGTCTATTTCCCAATATTGGCCTGGTCTGGTACCTCGGAGGCATATTCCATCTGTCTTTTTGGCTGGATAGGCGTTTACCCTTTGCAGGCTTCACAGGCCTTGACTACGTTTTCGGCCATTTCCTTCTTCTTAGCGGTGGTCAGTGTGTCATTACCCCGAAGCAGTTGTACCAGCTTGTCAGTTCCAAAGTGGGTGAGACGGTGGGCTGTCTGAAGGAATGTTCGTGTGTCTTCTGGTTCCTCTGAGTGAGCTGGGGTGGGGGATGGCCCTTTTTCCAACGTGAGGACATTGGAGGTTGGTCTCATGGCTGCTGCCCAGGCTTCTTCGTCTGCCTTTCTGTTCCCTTTCGCTATGGGGTCTTGTCCCTTTTGATGCCCAGGGCAGTGGACAATGGTTAGTTCTCGTGGGAGCATGACGGCCTCTAAGAGGGCCAGGATTTCTTGTTTATGTTTAATGTCTTTACCTGCAGATGTAAGTAGCCCCCTTTCTTTGTAAATTGCCCCATGCACATGCACGGTAGCAAATGCACATCTGCTGTCCGTGTAGATAGTGGCCCGTTTATCTTTAGCCAATTCTAAGGCCTTTGTTAGGGCGATCAGCTCTGCCTTTTGAGCCGAGGTCCCTGGAGTAAGTCTTTCCGACCAGATCACTTTTTCCCTGTCCACTACTGCGGCCCCTGCTCTGTGTTCCCCTTCAAGTAGAAAACTGCTCCCGTCAGTATACCAGATTAAGTCAGACTGCAGTAGTGGAGTATCTCGTAAGTCTTTCCGGATCCCGGCTTCCTCAGCTAAGATATCCCTGCATTGATGGTGGACAGTTTGTCCGTCTTCCCCAGGTAGCAGGGTAGCTGGATTTAAGACCGTCGGGGAGCCAAAAGTGATCCTGTCTTTATCTAGTAGGAGGCTCTGATAGTGAGTGATTCGAGCATTTGTGAGCCAGCGGTCTGGCGGTTGCCTGATTATGCTCTCCAGGGCGTGTGGGGCAATAATAGTCAATTTTTGACCCAGCGTTAGCTTGTCGGCATCTTTGACCAGAAGGGCCACGGCAGTGATTACCCGTAGGCATCCGGGCCAACCTTTGGCAACTGCATCCAGTCTTTTAGAGAGGTAAGCTATCGGCCATTTCCAGGGTCCTAAGGATTGCGTTAGTACCCCCTTGGCTATTCCCTCCTTTTCATCTACATAGAGAGTGAAGGGCTTTTCTATATTAGGAAGTGCCAAGGCCGGGGCTGTTAACAGTGCCCTCTTGATCTGGTCGAAGGCTTCCTGTTGTTCTTTCCCCCATGTAAATTTAGTTCCATCCTTTAGCAGGGGGTATAAAGGAGCAGCTAATGCAGTGAACCCGGGTATCCATAGCCTACAGAAACCGGCTGTGCCTAGGAATTCCGAGTCCCTTTCGATCCTCTGGTGGTGGGATCTGGGTAACAGTCTTTTTTCTAGCCTCGGTTAGCCATCACTTACCGTCTCGGAGAGAGTATCCCAGGAAGATGACCTCGGATTAACAGATCTGGGCCTTCTTGGCCAACGCTCGATATCCCAGTTCGGCTAATGTGTCGAGCAGTTTTTTGGTCCCTCTTAGGCATTGCTCCATGGTGGTAGCTGCAAGTAACAGATCATCTACATATTGTAATAGTTACCTCGGGGGTGGAGGCCCGGTACGCACTCAGGTCCTGGTGTAATGCTTCATCAAAGATGGTAGGAGAGTTCTTGAATCCTTGAGGCAATCGTGTCCAAGTGAATTGCCCACTGAGACCACCCTCAGGGTCAGTCCATTCGAAAGCAAACAGGGGTTGACTGCTCTCATGTAGGCGCAAACAGAAAAAGGCATCTTTTAAATCTAATACAGTATACTATTTTTGGTCAGGGCTGAGGGTACTGAGGAGGTTGTAAGGGTTTGGAACCATCAGATGGATATCCATTACGCGACTGTTTATTTCCCTTAGGTCTTGGACCGGTCTGTAGTCCCCTGTCCCTGGTTTCTTTACTGGTAGTAATGGGGTGTTCCATTTTGACTGACAATGCCTCAGAATCCCTTGTTTTAGTAGCCTCTGGATGTGGGGTCTAATACCTTCCCGAGCTTCTTTGCTCATGTAGTATTGCTTAACCCTTGTAGGGGTGGCCGAAGGCTTCAGGTAGACCATTATTGGGGGTCTTTGCTCTGCTAGGCCTGGGCCTGCAGTTTCTGCCCAGGCTTCTGGGAAGTCCCGAAGCCATTTGTCCTCTGCCGAGTGGGATTCAGCGCTGGAGGCCTCATATAGTTGGTACTCATCCTCAGTGGACAGGGTCAGCATGGTTACAACAGGCTGGCTGACAAGAGGACTGTTAAACCTAATCTCTGGTCCCTAAGGTTTAAAGTCAATGCTGGCCCCCAATTTGGTGAGAAGATCCCTCCCCAGTAGTGGGGCAGGGCATTCAGGTATAACCAGGAAGGAATGTTGGACTTTTCCTTTTCCAAGATCCATGGTCCTTTTGGTTGTCCATGATCTGTGTTGACATCCGTTTGCCCCTTGGACCAAGGATTTTTTGTTTGAGAGGGGGCCCAGTGGGCTCTGAAGGGCAGAGAAGACTGCCCCGGTGTCAACTTCAAAGTTAATTGAAGTCCCCTCCACATCAAATGTTACCCTGAGTTCGGGGAGGGGATCCGAACCCTGATGCCCCTAATCTTCTAAGGCAAGAATTTTTTCAGCCTTTTTCTTTTTCTTAGGGCAGTCTTTCGCCCAGTGACCTTCTTCTTTACAGTAGGCACACTGGTTGGGTCCTAATTTCGGTTTCTGGTGCGGGCCCGAGGTACTATCTTTTCCTCTCTTGTCCTGCTTCTCAACTATGGCAGCCAAAATTTTAGTTAATTCCTTATTTCTCCGTTTATCTCTCTTATTTTCTGTCTCTTCTCGTTCCTTCTCTAATCTTTGTTCCCTTTCTTCTGCTGTCTCCCTTTTGTAGTATACTCTATCTGCTTCCTTGACTAAGTCTCTGAGGGCCGTGTCCTGTAATACGTCCATCCTCTGGAGTTTTCTACGGATATCAGTAGCTGACTGTCCTATGAAGGCCATAGCTAGTGGCCCCCTCTGTCCTTCAGACTCAGGATCGAAAGGGGTGTACCTTCTATAGGCCTCTGTGAGTCTCTCTAAAAACCTAGATGGGGATTCCTCTGGCCCTTGAATTACTTCCCTTCCCTTTGCCAAATTGGTGGGGCGGCGTGCCGCCGCTGGGAGACCTTTCATTAGAGTCTGGCGTTAGAGTAAGAGTCGCTGCCTACCTTCAGGGGCATTAGGGTCCCAGTTAGGCCGCCTCAGAGGAAAGGCCTCATCTATGAGGTTAGGGAGCTGTGTTGGACGACCATCGGGTCTAGGAACCAATTTCCTGGCTTCAAGGAGAATTCGGTCCCGTTCCTCGGAGGTGAAGAGGATACCTAGAAGTTGTTGACAATCATCCCAGGTGGGCTGGTGGGAGAACATGAGAGACTCAAGAAGGTCAGTAAGTCTGACAGGGTTCTCAGAAAAAGGTGGATTGTTATTTTTCCAGTTGTACAAGTCAAGAGGAGGAAAAGGGCCAGTACTGTAGTGCCGGCATATCTCCTCCTTGCCCATCTGGGACCGGAGGTCCGAAGGGTCGGAGGGGCAAGGTGATGGCTACTCCGTCCGGGGTTGGAGCTCTTCGGCTCCGGGTACCTTGGGCTGGACCCTCTGGTTGGGGTCCTTGATTCACCTGAGGTGGGGCCCCATTGTTAGCGGCACCGGCAGGAACATCCCTAGGGTAAGGAGGTGGAAGGTCTGAATCAAACAGAATGAGATCAGCTTGAGATTCCGGGAGGACAGAGGAGGGAGAGGGGGGCGGCATAACAGGTGCTGTTGGTTCCCGAGGTTTGAGTGAGAGCATAGAAGGAGCGGATTTAGGAGGTCCAGGGGTTGCAGAGAGGGGATCTGGATGGGGAGATGCAGCTGGAGGGAGGAAAGGTTGGATCCATATAGGGGGGTCATTGACTAGGTCCTCCCAGATCCAAATGTAAGGTTGCTGATCTGGATGTCCCCGTGGTCCTGGAGTGAAGATGACTGCCTTAATTGCTCGGATGGTGTCCTTGTGGAAAGTCCCGGTTGGTGGCCAGCCTACTCCGAACGTCGGCCATTCGGATGCACAGAAAGTCTGCCACTTATGTTTCTTAACTAAAAGAGACAAGTTATGAGCTCGGGCAGTGACCTCAGACCAATGTGATAATGTCAGGGACAGCGGGGTAGAGGCTCCCTGTCCCATCTTAGTTCCAAAGGTATATAGGTGGACAAAACGACAGAGACATATAGCGACGACAACAACAAAAAAGAGAGAGACAGACAAAGCCGGCTGCGCCGAGAACGGCAAAATGAAAGTAAAAAGG
Organism: Capromys pilorides; assembly: GCA_004027915.1. Taxonomy (NCBI): domain Eukaryota; kingdom Metazoa; phylum Chordata; class Mammalia; order Rodentia; family Capromyidae; genus Capromys; species Capromys pilorides. Next base: position 16,478 of record PVKN010014881.1, read on the forward strand.
TATCTATTGGTCCGGACCCCTGACTTCTGGTAGAAACTGGCAATAAATTTACAAACTCTGTACACGACAGCAGAGGGACTTCCAAGCGTCCTTGGTCGTCCGCACACTCCAGGGTGTCCCCCGGAGTTGTGGCCTGCGACCCCTTGACACGTCTGTCGGTCGCAGTCAGGAGGAACTCACGTCCTTACCTGACAGCCGCTGCCAGTTTCACTTACCAGGCGTGGAAGTCTTATCCGATGCCGAGAATAAAAGTGGATCTCGGTGGGACCTCCAAATGTAAGCTGGGGACGCCATGACAAATGCTCTGGACACTAGAAACTCGGAAAGGGAGGAAAAATTTATTACACATACGAGCGGGCTCAGGGCGGAAGGAGAGCCAAGAGCCCCGAGCATCTACAGCGGGTAGGTTTTATACAGCATTTTGGGGGAGGGAGGGGGTCTCCAGGTCCTGAGAAAGGGGAGGTTATCTTGGTTCACAAGGCAGCTGGGCAGTTGTTTGTTCCGGGAGCTTTGTGGTTTTTCTGAGAACCTTGAGAGGTTCCTGTTTATTGAGCCAAGAATATCTGAGCAAAAGATCACGAGTAGGTGTTAGATGGACAAATTTTTCCATTTTATTGTCACAAAAGCACCTACAAACAGGTGCAGATGCCAGGGGTTTGATCCCCAGGCCTGTGTGGCGGCGCACGCCTGTAATCCCAGCACTTGGGAGGCTGAGGCGGGGAATCAGTGCGAGTTCGAGACCAGCCTGGGCTACAAAAATGAGCTCAAGGCCAGCCTGAACTGGATAGTGAGACCCTGTCTCAAAAAGGCAAAAAAAAAAAAAAAAAAAAAAAAAAAAAAAAAAAAAAAAAAAGCATAACTTAAAAAAAAAAAAAGTCATTGTATAAGATGGTGGCTGGTTTGAACACAGATCTGGAGCCCAGGCTAGAGGTGGTTAACACGCAAAGGCAGAGCCGCTCCCTCGCTCTCCTGCAGGGTGGAGACAGATGGGTGGAGGCCCCTATTTAGGTAAGGGTCAAAGATCAGCGTGAACGGAGAGGAGAGGACATATCGTGACCTCAAGGCTAAGTGTGGGTGTCAGAGGAAACAATTCCTTGGTAGTGGAGGCCTGGACTCCTCCTCCAGAACTGTCACTAACAGGGTTGGGGCGGGGCCACAGGAACCATCCAATCAGAGGCCAGCAGAAGCGCCTGCCGGAGTCACGCCCCCGGAGGAGGAAGTCCTTCCTGTGACGTGCTCTGTGTAAACACGTCTCACCTGCGTGCGGCACTTGCGCGTCTTTAGTCTGCCGAGCTGTGACTTGTGCTCGTGGGAGCTTGTACGAGTCCTCCGGGACGCCAGTGAAGCCGGGAATGGTGAGTGCGATCCCAGCCTCGGGACTCCAGGGCTGACTTGAAACCTGTGGCCGCCGCGGCCCCGCGTCCGAAGCTGCACACTGGGCGCTCGGTCTCTTCCAGGGTTGCGGATCCGCGACAGCCTGCCCTGCCCCGTGCAGCGAGACGGACCCCAGCGGGAGACCTGCGTGTCCCCAGGGCGTGCGGCGGGGCGGGACGCCTGACTGGAGGGTGGATTTCTGGTGGAGTTCCCTGTCACAAGTAAGGCCAGCCTTACTTGTCTCGAGTTTTCAAATTCGACCCACCATCCTCTAGCTCTAGATATTGGCGGGAAAGAAAACTCTAATTTTGTCTGGGGCTACTTTGCATGTGAGTGAATCAAACCAAACACGGAACTAGTGTAAGCCCTGTGCTTTTCCTTTCTGGGCTTTTTCTGGAACCAGACCTCCTGGGGGCTCCCTTGGGTTGAGGTTTCTTTTTTTCTTTCCTTTTTTGTCTTTTTGAGACAGGGTCTCATTAAGCAGTTCAGGCTGGCCTTGAGCTCACTTCTGCAGCCCAGGCTGGTCTCGAACTCGCACTGATCCTCCTGCCTTAGCCTCCCAAGTGCTGGGATTACAGGTGTGCGCCACGACGCCCTGCCTTGAGGTTTCTCTTTGCAAACCTTCTTGAGTCCTTTCTACACAGCACTAGCTCTTCCACTTACCCCCACCTCTTCCCCAGCTCAGTTTTGTTTTGTTTTTCCTTTTGGCCTTACCTAAAATAGTTTGAGTATTGTGAGGTATGTGCAAAAACAGTTAGCATATATAGTGATTTTAGACTTCTCAGCCTCCAGACAGAAATAAATGTGTTTAACCCCGAGCCCTTAGCATTTTGTGGTAGCAGCCTGTTCTATGGTGCCACTGTAGTATTTCCACATATTTTAAATTATATTGTTCAGTTGTTTGGTATGATTTTCCCAGAAACTTGCAGAAGACCTTTACTTTTTTATCTTTTATTTTAATGAGAAAAAAAATATAAAATAGCAATGAAACAAGTTTCAAAACAGGT
>PVKN010014882.1:0-18847 GCA_004027915.1 Capromys pilorides
AAGATCCTGGCCTTTTCTCTCTCTCTCTCTCTCTCTCTCTCTCTCTCTCTCTCTCTCTCTCTCTCTTCAGCTTTCTCTTCTCCATTCTCAGCCCTGAGAACTCTCTCTGTCTTATCTTTCCTCAACTCTCAGCTATGTCTCTCAAGTTGAAGGGTTTTACTGGTTTTTCCTTGAATTTCACTTCTGGACGTCATCGTCTAGAAATACTTTCAATGCATATGTGTAAGGCAGTTTAGCACTCATATCAACTTTATCCTGTCCTTTGTTCCCTGGTATCTAATGCTTTAAAAATTATTTTGTTTATTTATTTACTGGATATGAGGTCTCACTACATAGCTCAGACTCATAGTGACCCTCCGGTCCCAGCCTCCCCAGGGCTGGCATTACAGGCTTGCACCACCATGCTCAGCCTTGGGGCCAGCATGGTATGCGGTACTGAGGATCAAACATGGATCAATGGATCATTGTACTTTCCAGGCAGGCGCTCAGACCACTGACCTATCTCCCTAGCTCTAAAAATTATTGATTTATATATTTTGCCCCATTCCTTCATTTTGATTAGAATTAAAAGATCCATTGGCTTTCAGAGACTTTTAAAATAATGTAAAATGCTGTTTTTATATTTATCACATATTTATTTATGATATCTACTTGTTAAATGTAAAGCAATTTTATAACCTAGCTGTTCAACTGTTAATGGCTTCAATTTGGGCATGGTTGCAATGTTTGTAGTCATTAGACTTGCCAAAGCTATAAATCCATTTTGTTAGCCTCCCCCCAGAGCTTGTCTATCAACTCCATCTGGAGTTGTTTTTATTTTGCCTGAAAGACATCACTTAACATTTCTCACAAAGTACTCAAATGTTTCCTGTTGATGAATTGCATTCTTTTAAATTTTGCATGTCAGAACATATGGGATACAGTTGTAAAATTAAAGTTTATTGTTTCAAAGTTATTGAAATATGTTTCATTGGAGATAGGATTCACAGTTGGAAACTTGTTTTTCTTCTCTTGTCTTTTCTTTTTTTGGCGTTACCTTAAAATTGTTGCACCGTAGTCTCTTTTTTGGACAGTTTCTGATAACCAGATCCCTGTCCTAGTCACTTCCTAACTGCTGGGGCCCATGCCTGACCCCTGCAGGGGAAGGTCCACTTGGGGTTGCTCCAGAGGACAGGCAGAGAGGCAGGGTACAGGGAGTCGTGCTCAGCACTTGGCAGTCCCATCAGGAAAGAGAAGGGGTGGAGAAAGAGAAGGAATGAGAAACCAAATCAGAAACCTGAGCCCACCTGAGCCCATCCTCCAGGTCACGCACCCAGTGACCCGCCAACCAGTCCTTAGCTCTTCACAGTTAGCTACAGCGACCCATCAGTAGATCACCTTGCAACACTGCCCTGAATACAGGATACAGTGGGCTGGCTTTGTAGAACCCAAACATTAAAACCCGGCTTTCTTGGTCATCCATACAGTCTATCCTTTAGATACTTTTAAGATTTTTATGTGGCATTGCCATGAATCAATCTGATGATGACATACATTATTACAGGGTTCTGGGGGGCAGGGTGGCCACAGCATGTGGCACCAGGGATCCAACCGCAGTGCTTGCACTTACCTAAGACCCATGAGCATCTCACCAGCTCCCCAAAGCCTTTTTTAAAGACAGCATCCCAATAAGGTGCTAAATTGTCTGGGCTGTACTTGAATTTACCATTCTCCTGTATCAGCCTCTCAGAGTGTTGAGATTGATTACAGGCTTTTGCCAACACATCCAGCTCATTAATCCACCCCCAAAGGCACAACCCTCAGGGCCTTAATCACCTCTTAAAATATTTCACCTCTTAACTATAACAACAGTGATTAAATATCCAACATATGCTTCTTGGAGGGATTTTCAATCTAGAGCAAAAATTTAGAAGCATCTCTTTGGCTGGCTTTTTTTCCTTCTTATTAGCTCTGTTAATTATTATTAACTCTTATATAACAATCAAGGGACCTTTTCAAATATCTTCCCAAATCTATTCCATAGGAATAAGTTTTAGTTTTAAAGCTAAAGAGCCGTGGGTGATGCCGCAGACCTGTCACCCCAACACTTGGAAGACAAGGCAGGAGGAATATTGCAAATTTGAGTCCAATCTGGACTTCACAGGGAGTTCAAGGTCAGCCCCGACTATACAGGGACACCTAGTCTCAAAAAATAATTAAAAAAAATTAAAGAACAGAATTAGCACCTATTGCCATTCTCTTCATATATAGTTTGATCTCACTGTAGCAATCAGCCCATGACAATATGCACATTTATAGCAGCATGGGACATCACAGCTAGATCTAGAAAGCAGCCTGCAGGTTTATCAAATGATAAATGAACAAGGAAAATGCAATATTTATACACAGGCAAGTACTACTCTGCCATCAATGGAATAGATTAGAATCATTGTAAAAATAAAAAAAAAAAATGGGTATGCCTTGAGACCGTAATGCCAAGTGAAATAAATCAGACATACAAGTGTGAACAGCACAGTTTCTTTTATAGGGGAAACCCAAAGTGAAAATGAAGAGGAAAATAAAAGATAATAGGAGGACACAGAGATAGCTCAGCGGTCTAAGTGCCTGCTTTGGCTAGCCCAAGGCCCGAGGTTCCATCCCCAGTACCACGTGTGGTGGCAGCCCCACCCCAGGTGCACTGAGTGGGCCACCAAGACCGAGCCTGATGACACACGCCCCTAATCCCAGTGCTGGGGAGGCTGAGACAGGAGGATCACTGTGAGCCCAGCTACATAGCGAGACCATGTACCAAATACATGCAAAATAAAATAAAAGATAACAGAGAGTAGGGAGATAGAGCCTTTTTAAGTAGGAAGATGATTGAGAAATGGAGCGATGGGTAGGAGATCCAAATAGAACTGACTGTGTGAGGCGTATGCGTGCCCTCCACATAAGGAACGGAACACGCCCTTATGCTGTGCGTACCTGTACTTGTAAAAATAAAAATAAAAATTGGATAAAGAGAGAATACATAGTAGTGTGCGAGAAACAACCTCAAAATGCTGATAAAAGATTTGAAAAGAAGCTTCCAAGGGTCCCCAGACAAGGGTGAGGCAAAACTGAGCAAGGGTGGATACCTCCTCATCCGGGCCACAGCGGGGGCCCGACTGCCCCTTGGAGAGTTCTGCGGCCCCAGAGCAGCGGCCTCACACCCACACCCACTGAATGAGGAAGCAGCCCCGCAGACGGGGCTAGCAAGACGAGATACTTTTTCTAGGACATCTGCCATATGGAGAAAGCTTCAAGCTACAATTGTGATAACCATCAGGAGGAGGCGGGCGCCAGCTGGCGGCTGTGGTCTGACTGATCGGTCTCCTCACGCTCCACTCTGCAGTGCCACCCCGAAGGACCACGATTACATTGCTTGTTGCAATCGGTTATGACCCTGAGCCGGTGAAACTGCCGAGTTACAGCAGGTCTCGGGCTGAGGGCCCGAAAGCCTGCCAGCCACAGCGCGGGTAGGAAGCGAGGGCAATCTCTTCTGCAAGAATCTGCTGCCACCCTCTGTCCGTCCTCCTTCCGCCCTCGTTACCCCTCCCTCCACTCAGGTTTAATTTCATCCCAATTCCAGAAACGAAGAGGAAGGAGGTCAGAAATGGAAGAAAAGCAAGAACTGGGTAGCGTGTCAACAGTCCTCTTGCACGCCTCGCCTGTAATCCTGACCCGCAGAGCTGCTTATAGAGTGACACAAATTGACACGGCACAGTCATAAAACGCCAGCTTCTGCAGTTGCCGGCAGCAATTTCTCATCCTGTGCTCTGAACAGTGATGGAATGCACATTTTCTTCGCCCTTTGATTTCTCACTTAAATACACCTTGTAAGAGAATTACACGTAGAAAATATAAAAACCACAGCACACAAATGCATTCGAATGCAAGCTAATGACATGCGCTGTGGCTGAAACAGGAAAGGAGGCCAATATTAACTTGGGATGGAGCGACCACAGCATTTGTTAGGTTCCTTGGCGGCACGGCAGAGAAGCAGCAGTAAAAGAAAAAGATGGAAAATGAGCAGGCCACGGAGGGGATCTTTGGCAGGGAGGTGGGGGAATCCTCTGACCCTGACCCGCAGAGGTTGAGACTTTATGGACTTTTGCTAAAGGCGGAGTTTAAGGGGCGGGGTCAGTGACGCACACGAAGCTGATTGGAGGAAAATCAGAAGGAGGAAGCGGTCCTTGAAAAGACAAGCTATGGTTTTGGGATTCAGCTCCGTTGAATCAGGGCCATAATAATTTAGCGGTTTGTACTCAGGCTAGAACCTATCAGCATTAGCACCAGAATGAATATTTTACTTTATTAAAATTTAATAAATTAGAAAGACCTCACACAGGCCTGCTTTGCCTCGGGCTCCTTCTCAATGCTCGGCCACACTGCATCGCTGCCTTCTTCAAGTCTCCCCTTTAAACCACTCTACCACGGGCAGCGCAAGCCGAAGAACTGTCTCGAAAGTAAATCCCTCGGAGCAGAGACTGAGAGAACAAGGAAGCCCCGGGGAACGCATGGGCTGTTCTCCAAGCCCCCTAGGGTTCTGAAGTGTCTCATTTCAGCAAAATGAGGCTCCACCAGCTGCTCAGATAATCTTCTCTTCAGCATGCTTCCTGTGTCTCTGTCGCCTTTTCAGCTCCCACTCACTCCCCCACCTTCTTCTAAATCTCTCTGTCTTTGCTGTAGGCTCAGGCTTCCGCCCTCCTAGGAGCACCTGCAGTGTCGCAGAACATACGCAAGTTCCAACCACTTCTAAGTCTAATCCGCCTTCTCTTATAGTTGAGAAAAAGAGGGATCAGAGTTTGGGAAGCGTTTCCTGTGAAGGCGCAAAGCAAAGCTGTGACAGGAACCGAGACCCATTGGAGTCCAAGGCTCCACGGGGTTTCCTGGGCCTCACGCTGCCTTTGGAGAAAGACTTAGATCCGGCGTGACCATGGCGGGCCAGCTGAGCCCCAGAGGCCAACTTTGATCAGTTCCGTAGTTAATTTTGCCTGTCTAGGTCTTGAATTCTTTCTCCCAGGGATGAAAGGAGTGCAGGTGATCCTGCCATAGCAACTGCCTTCTCTCAGAACTAAACTTTTCTGCTTTGAACCCCTGCAAGACCTAAATCTCCTGAGCCCGAATTTGTTTCAGTCTCCTTTCTTCCACCCGGGTGACCTGCACCTGCGCTGCTTTCTAACTTCAGAAGGATCAGCATCCCTGGTTCACCGTCACAGCTTGTCAGTAGGTCACAGAGACTTTCCATTTCCCCTGCGGGGAGGAAACATCAAAACCCTGCCTCTTGTTTACAGTTAAACAGTGCGTCTTTAAATGTGCTTGAAGGCAGAGACATCCGCAAGATGGCAATGCGATATCCAGTGCTGGGGGGTGACTCGCCACAGCCTCCTTTCCTCCGCGGCTCAAAGGGGTGGGGTCCCTTTTGATCTTCAAGAGGCGGGGCAGGCTGCCTCAGTGGCCCAGAAGAGCAGACAGATGGAGCCACGTCTGTCTGGAAGGATGCTGGGCTCCATCCTTGGCCTTCTCCTGGGTACCTCCCTAGGTGGGTGCTCTGCCTTCACCCCACCTGTGATCCAGAGCCTCAGGTGCTGGGTGCTTGCGCTTGACTCTTTCTCCAACTGCCTGGAGTAGGTCTAAGGCTTTCATCCTGCTGGCCAGCACGCCGTGTCTGGCTCCTCTCTGTCCCCTGGGGAAGACTCTGACCTTCCATTCTCCCCCAGGCCAGCTACATGCAATGCCCTTGGTTCTCCCAAGCTAGCTCCCCGTGACTGATTCCATGTGCTTGAACCTTGGAAGGGCTTGAGCCACGTTCTGTAGGGGTCAGAGGCAAGCCGGGCATGGGTTTTCCTCTCTCAGTGGCTCTTTCCCTTTTCCACAGGTGTCAGAGCTCAGACAGTCCACCAGTGGCCCATGACTGTGGTGCAGCCTGTAGGCAGCCCCCTCTCTGTGGAGTGCAGCGTGAAGGGGAAATCAAACCCCAATTTATACTGGTACCGGCAGGTGGCAGGAGGGTCCCTCCTGCTGCTCTTCTACTCCATCAACATGGGTGATGTGGCCTCTGAGACGCCCCAGAACTTCTCAGCCTCCAGACCCCAGGACGACAAGTTTATCCTGAGCTCTAAGAAACTGCACCTCAGTGACTCTGGCTTCTACTTCTGTGCCTGGAGCCTCACAATGCACCAGGCAGGGTAGACACCTGTGCAAAAACCCCAGCCTCCCTCAGTCCTACCCACTCTTCCCAGGGGTACTCCTTTCCTCAGAAACTAGGGAGAGGGTCTGGGCGACTGGGCTTCCAGCCACCAGCCATGATGAGATGCCCTGATAGCTGAGTCAAGTCAGAATTCTCCAAAGTGCTGCAGGAAGTTCTGCATAGAAACGATCTTTGTGCACAGAAAAATCTCTGAGGATTTCCTGCACGTACTCCAGTTTCCTAACTGTGCATGCAGGGCCTATGTTGCCACTTGCCATTCCTTGAAATTGGCTGCTATTGCCTGCACTCCTGTTATTGCCCAGATTCCTGCTGATCCACACTGCATGTGCATATGTGCAGATGTAATAGAGGAGCAGGACACACCTGCAGCCAGACGTGACAGAAGGCGGACTATGGAACAGGTAGGACAGGGCCCATCGGGTTATTTAACTGTGCATTGCAGCATCAGGAGTCTCTCTTGTCATTGATCTATCCAGCGAGACAGGAAATTCTGTGAATACTCAGACGTGAAGCTTGGAGCCAGGAAAGGAGACTTAGGAATTCTGCCTACTCTGTAGATTGTATAAATTTTAGAGAGAAAAAAAAATCTAATTCCACAGTCTAATTCCATATCCTTGGAGCAAAAGAAGCAGAAGAAGGTGATCTGAGAGCTGAGGACAAGGGCAAAGAAGAGGGCTGCATGTGCAACGGAAGAGGCCTGAGAAAGATAGATGAGTTGAGTGGAAATGATGGAGAGCCACAGGCTGCTGTGAGTGGCTGGGAGGGATGCCACAGTTACCCTGGCAACCCCGCTTCCTTCCGTCCACATCCCTCCTTTGTCATCTTTCTTTCTTTCTTTCTTTCTTTCTTTCTTTCTTTCTTTCTTTCTTTCTTTCTTTCTTTCTTCCTTCCTTCCTTCCTTCCTTCCTTCCTTCCTCCTTCCTTCTTTCTTCTTTCTGTTTTTCTAGAGAACAAAAAATAAAAACCACATTAAAAATGATACAGTATTTCACAACAAGATGATTGGAAATCAACAATAGTTGTTGATATTGCACCTTGTCATCTTCAGAGTAGTCATTGAGATCAACAGAGGTGTGCAAAATTGGTCCAAAAAAAAGGATTAATTAAAAAAAAAAAAAAACTTTCCCCCTAATGCCCTAAGGTCCCTTCCCTTCCACAAGAGGGCACAAGAAGTCTGCTCCTGACATCATTAACATGGGACAATTCACAGGCATTTATTTTCAGGATCGGTTCATCTGCAGAGCAACAGCTGAAGTGCAGAGCGATGAGTACCGTAGCTGCTAACGGCCCAGGGTTCCTTCCGCACCGGAAGGACGCAGGCCGAATTCAGTTGCTCCTACTTCTAGATGATGAGTTATCACGAAAGTTAAGAGAAAGGAAGAATGCGAACCAGGGCTGCCCAGAGGCAGCCTGGTCAAAGTCCGCAAGCGCTGAATCTAAATTTCTAGTTACTGTAACTTTGGATCGCTGATTAAATCTCTCTAGACCTCATTTCATTTGTCCTTTTCTTTTTTTAATTCACTTAGTACAGAGTCCACAGGATCTCACTACGTAGATTGGACTCATAGTGATTCTCCTGCTGTTTTTCAGCTTCTCAAGTGCTGGGATTACAGGCCTGCGCCACCACTACTGTCTCAATCGCCATCTCAGCATGCCCTGGGGGGCAGGGCCTGCACAGCAAGCCAGGGTTCGAACCCAGGCCCCACTGCGCATTTGTACTTTTCTTACTGGACTTCTGCAATTCCTTTCTTAGCAGACTGCTACTTGTATTAAATGAGATCATATTTATAAAGTCCTGTTACTAAGTCTAATTTTCAACAGATACTATTTTCTTTTCCTTAGTCTACAAGATGTTTTGATTATGACTTTCCCCAGGAAAGGTTTACTTTTAAACCTTTAAATGAAATGACACAGGATCTAATTTTTTTATATTAGATATAAGGGTTTTTTTAATTAGTATCTAAGGTTTTTAACGTACTGTTTTAAAATGCCGAGGGTGCCTGGGTGGCAAATCCATGAAACCTATGCCCTCTGTGGTGCCACCGTGGTGTTGCTCATGGTGTTTCTGGGTGGGGCTTTATGAACCCTTCACAGAGAAATGCCCCAGACAATCATTACTAGTCAAGCAGAGTAGGGAAGTGACTTGAAACCAATTTTTCAATCTTGTGAACTATTGGGGAAAGTTCTAGAAAACATCCTGTTGCAGGGAGCTGAGTTAGCCAGAAGTGTTCTGGACAGTCAGACAGGGTGCAGCCCTAAAGGAGAGAATATTGGACGCCAAGATGACTCTGCAACTTTGGGAGAGATAGACACCCCTGCCATGGGCCAGACCTTGAGACCAAAGACCAAACAAACACACACCTCCCCAAGGACAGAGGGCAGAGACTGATATTCTAAATAGGTCTCTCACCCTGAGGATGCTGGAGGAGTCACTAACCCAGCCCCCTCCAGGAAAAGGCCTGGTTCTGTATTCATGTCCACTTGCTACATGACTTGTTTCTCTTTCCCATTTGATCCTGGATTTAATCAATTTTACCCAAACAACTGTGTTTGCAATCTTATTGGTTGACCAGAGCTTCGTCCCACTTTCAGCCCACCTAGGAAGTTCTCATGGTCTCCACCTTAGACCCACTTCACCTTGTGGTTTTGCCCTATAAAATCCCCTGGAAAATACAGATTTGGGGCAACTCACTGGGGTGCCCCTCTGTCCCTCTCTTGGACAGAAGCTTTCTTTCCCCCCCGATATATATATTCTGCTCTTAACCTCTGTTTGTTCCTCAAATTCATTCTTCTGTTTTAGAGAACACAGCCTCATCTCAGGCATTTTTCAGGTTGAAAATTTCATTCCCCTCTATTCATATCCCCTGTGACTCTAAGCAGGAGAGTGGAACTCTCAGTGAATGGCGTAAATTCGGGTCATGGCACACGCTGATGTGGAGATGGTTCAACAGGCAGGGTGGCTGCCTCAGAGAAGGTGCACAGGCTGTCTGAAATCAGCAGAACATGGTAATGTCCTCCATTCAATCCTCCCCACTCATGTGTAAGCACTCTCGTCCCATCATAGTTCCCGTGTGGCACATAGGACTCAGAATCCTGTCATCGTTACTACAAAGGGAAAAGAAACCGAGCTCAGTATGGTGGCTGTGATCAAAGGTCCCACCTCTGGCCAGAAATCTGTCACTCTCCCTTTCTCCATTGGTCTGATGAAGCTCTTGCCTTTCTAGGAGTGACCCCAGGCCTGGGACTCTGGTCCTCAGTCTGCAGTGAGCCAGGATAACTAGTCCCTAAATCCCAACCCCTAGACTCTTGCACACAGCAGGGCGAAGACCACTTGCTGGTAGACAGAAAAACACTCTTTAAGTCAGCCCACATGAGCCCCAGCTACAATGGGGTTGGCATGGTGGCACGGTGGGGCTGCAGCTCTACCTAGCTTGATGAAGATGGCCAAGGTCCAGAGCTGGGAAGCTGCTGGTGCAAATATGTCTCCAGCTACTCTCCCCCGTGGCCCATGATCACATGCTCTGGGCTGAGGGTCTGCAAGGCAGGCTTGCCCTGCTCGGAGCTTGGGACTTCCCAGACCCACTGTTGTTGTTTCCATTCTCTCATGCATTATGTTTTTTCTCCTCCTCTCACTAGAGGAGGTAAAAAACTACCAAACAGCCCTTAGCCATTACAGAACGAATCTTAGAAAAACCTCTTTGCAACACAGATACCAGACCAAGCACCCAAGGAGGGTGCATCTTGCAGCCTGCTGATTCTTCAGTGGTCCCCTTCCTGTGACTAATAAGTACCTCTCATTATATGAGTGGCAGGGAGTGGGGGAAGGTAGGAGAGAGTTGGGGGGGCCAGGAGAGGGAGTGTCTCAGTGATGTGGGACCAGTGGAACCCCAACTAGGTCAAAGCAGTTACCCCAGCTGTCTTTCAGCTTCCATGCCCCCCTGGGGACCACTGCAGCCTCTGATCTTTTGTGCAGCCTCCCACAGGTGTGAGAGAATGAAAAACAGGGGCGTGGTGGTCCCAAGCTGCACGTGGAGCGGGGAAATCTGGCTTCCTCTCTTTGCACCCCCTCCTGTGCCCACTGCAGCTCCATCTCACTGCCAGAGTGCCAGCAGAGGCCTGGGGCAGAAAGAGCAGCGTAGGAAGCACCGCTGAGGGCAGGATGTGGCTAGTCCAGCTCTCCCAGTGCACCAGAGGGGGGGAGTGAGGGGGGATTTTCACACGCACCCCACTTATAGAACCTGCCAAATGTCACACCACATCCTGTTGTGACTCTCTGAGGTGGAATGAGGCAGGTGGCTGTTGTTACTTGGGGCTGATGTTACTCAGAGATAAACAGCCCTGCCACAGTGGGGTGTGGGGGTGGGGTGAGGGAGGTGAGGGCTGGAGACACCTCATCCCTTCCCCAGTTATCTGCCGCAACCAGAGAGCAACCTTAATCTGCTAGTCTTCACTTCCTGGCCTTTGATGAGCTCTTTTCCCTCTGGCACTCTCTCCTTCCTTCCTTCCTTCAGCGCCCTAGTCCTTCTTTCCCAGAGAGGGCAAAATACACTTGCCACAGAACTTCTTGTTGACTGTGGGGCGCTAGGCTCAGCCCTGTCCCCTTACATTACCAGATGTTCTCTGAGATATGACATGGATGAGTGTGACTTGGAGCAGGCAGGACTTGGATTTCCTCAGTCGCCATCCTCATTTTGTGCTTTGGGACCCAAAGACGTGAACCCCCAAATCCAGAGCAGAGTGTGACAATTCCTCGCAGCTCACCTGACAACACCCTCACACACCGAGGAGGAAGATACAGACAAGGTGTCAGGGGACAGAGCCGGGGACAGAGGGAAACCTGTCCCTACTTCTGTGTTTTGCAGCTTCTGGTCTTCAGAGTGTAGGAAATGTGGGATACATACCAAGCTGTGTTCTTGCAATGGATCTCGTGAGTCGCCTGTGTAAGCATAAACCAGTCCAAAACACCCTGTGAGATGCTGTGAGAGGGAAGGTTGAAGACAATGAACTGTAGAATTAGTACCTGCAAAGCTCCACAGGCCGGAGAGCTGAGCTGCAGAGCTAAAAGGTTAGACAAATACTCGCTGCTTCTTCCCTCCCCTTCAGAGACAAAACCAACCACATGCACACAGGAGGGAGAACACGTGGATCACAGCAGCTCATTCAAAACTCACCAGAGATCAGTCAAGTGAGTTTCGTGAGCCAGCAGGGCAATGTGGTACAACACAGCTGAGTATTGGCCTGAAGGGAGTCAGGATAGCCGGTATTGAGAATAAGGAGCCAAAGCACCCTCTTCATCCCGTGTAGGTCACAAGCCACTGGCCAGGAGCCCTTTCTGAACACCCTGTTTTAGAAAAGTAGAAGGATAAGAGCCAACCTAACTGTTTGCTGAAGAGTGTGGTTGGGTGGCGGAACGCAGGAATTACTCAAACTTGGGCCATGAAAAGAAGATCAAGGAAACCAGAAATGCTTTGCTGAGATATATTGTAATAATAATTACAATAATAGCTCATATTTATTAATATCTGCTAAGAGCTCAGTATGCTGTGTGGATTACATAAGAGGAGGTGACTGAGCCCATTTTATAGAAATAAAGGAAGAGGCTTGGGTGGTCGTTTGCTTTTTGGGCACATAACAGGGAGATGGTAAAACTAAAAACTAAAAATAAATGTAAAAGCTTACACCTGGGTCTCTGACTTGAAAGGCCATATTTTTGCAACCAAGCTCTTAAAAGTTCTAATTTTTCTATCGCTCATAAATTTGTAGACTCTTTGTTAGGTCTGAACCCACACAATCAACCAGGCCAAGCATTCTGACACGAGTAGAAGATTTATTGGGGGCATCAAGCAGGCTGGCTGTCTAGTGGACCAAGACAGCAGCGAACAACGGGGGCGGGGGCAGGAGACTTTATAGGATCTTTCAGGGAGGGTGACAATGGGCTGGAACAGCTAGGTAACAGATTGGGGGGGCTGGAACAGCTGTGGGAGAGCTAATCTTGGCAGAGTTACTTGGTCTGTGGGGGACCTTCAACTTTAACAAAGGAGAGTTTCCATGGTTGCCTGTCCAGGTCAAAGTCAGGTGGACCTGTTCTGTGGTTGTGGTTTTGGCTCTGTGTGGGGCCAAGGGGGAGCGAGTTTGCAGGCAGGGTGCCTGGGAAACCAAGAGGGAGAGTGTTTGGGGCAAGGTGCCTGGGAAGCTTTGAATTCTGACCTATCCCTCTTGACTGAATCTGGGCGCACAAGCTGTCTTACCTGGGGTTCTTGTAGGAGTACAGCTATGACCCATGAGGAGTGAGATCCGTGGTTATATCTGGATTTATGGGAACTTAAACAGGGTGAAATTTCTCACTGAGCTAACAGGCAAACTCAGGCAGGTGAAGAATTCTCCATCTGAGTCACAGCTAGGCAGGGCACTGGGATCCAAGATTCTGTTTGAATACATTCTCACCACCCAGATTATCTGTCATTCCAAGACCCAGTAAAGATCCAGCACTATTGCGGACTAAAGGTGTTTGAGGGGAAGGCCAGGTACCACAATAAATCTCAAGAAGCCCCAGAAAGACCAGAGGTGTTAAGGAACCCAGGAACTTGAGACACACAAACAATGTGGAAAAACTGACATGCTTCTGGATAGGAGGCTCTCTAACTGGGTCAGGGAATGCTTTATGTTTGGGGCTTAGATGGAGTGAATAAAATATCAGATGATGGAGCCCCAAAGCCTATACATGGCTGCTCTGGAAACTGTAGTCAGCCAGAAGCAGAAGAATAAACTGTGATTAAAGTTACTGACTAGGGCTGAGGGAATAGCTCAGCAGCATAAGCACCTGCCTGCCAGGTGCAAGGACTTGAGTTCGATCCCCTGTACCTGATGCTGTGCCAGGCCTGGAACCCTGGGCTCATCATGCTGGCCCCCAAAACAGACATTGTGGTGCATGCCTGTAATCCCAGCACCTGGAAGGCTGAGATAGGAGATGCGCTAGGAGCACGCACTATGCAGTGAGACCCTTCACCAAATAAAATAAAATTAAATTGATCAATAAAATAATTGGTCAGACTTTGTGTAATCTGCAATACGAGTTTTCTTATTCTCCACAAATTAACTCCCATGGAAATGGCAGTAGTGACCCCAGTGATTAAAGTTCTAGAAGTCAGTTGGGAGCAGAGGATGGACGGGTCATGTAGTTTTGCGACAATGCCTAGAACTGGCCTGGGATCATTACTCACACCCCTGATCCCCGTCAGCTTCTTCCAGGTCTCTAGGCGAATGTGTACCTAGGTAAGCACGTGCTTCTCTGCTCACATACAGCTTCCCCAGAGGACTGCGAGCACCACTTCTCCCCTCCACGCCCTTCCCTACCTAGGGAGGTCTCATGAGACCCCCACTTGTCTAGGCCATGTGGGGCTGTGCATTCCTTCGACACGAATGAAGACAACTAGGGCAAGTGGCTCAGGGAGGGAAATGGGAAAGCGCACACTCTCTGGGATCTTTTGCCTCTACCTCACCTACTCTAGATCCCAAACCCTTTTCCTTTCATCTCTGTCACTTTAGTTCCTGATTGCTTTAGTAAGATAGAGACAAAAACCTTTGCCTCTTGGTGCAGTCAGCAGCCCCTGGAACGTTCCATCCCTAAGCTCATTAGCTCAGCAGCACCCTTGGATTCTGGTGCTGATAGGGACGTTCTTCCCCTAGGTGGGTGACAGGGACTGGAACCCCCCCTTTGTCCAGGAAGCTTCCATTATGACATGAAAATTTGGATGCCCCCTTTTGTCTCCTCATTGGCAGATCTGTGAAGTTGGCATGTTGGCTTCTCTGTTGGGCTGTTACCTGAGGGGAGGTCAGCTATGCCATCTGGGATGCTGAGTACATGTGGACCCTGGTTATTTTTCCAGAGCCAGGATTCATTGTAGGACCCTGAAGTCTACAAGCACACTTTCCCACTGCACTGTTTTCCTTCGTGGAGTTTGCTGCTGTTCCAGCTCTACATTCTTACATAATTTCCTAGTGACGTGAGACCCAGATCAGCCTTGATGTCGGGACAAGTAGGCAGACCCAGACCAGAGGATCTCCAGTCTCCACACTGCTTGAATAGCTGAGTCCAGAGCCTCCCTCAGGGCTTCTTTCCTAGAGGTTCAGGGTCCCAGCTTTGCTGTAACACGTTAACCCTCTTGTTCCAGCAAGCCATCCACTTTTTCACTCTCAACGGTATAGCAATTTGGACAATCAGTTATGTGGTTGTCCTATTCCTGACCTAGTTTACTCAGTTGACCCTAAGGAAGAACAGAGGGGACACCTCAGATCCACTTGGATTCTAGAGTCAGAGGCAGAGAGACAGAAGAGATCAACTTCTCAGGTCTAGAAATGGAGTGGGAGTCATGCTGATTAAGAGACGCGGAAGTGGCTGTACAGGCTTGGTGGGCAGAAGCTTTTCTTGGTTACATAGGGTGGTGTGGGAGGATCAGATGGAGTTATTTATAACTCTCCATCTCTATGAAGTCTTTGGGGTGGAAGGGTGAAAGGTACTTTATCTTCCAAAAGAGAACCCTTCGTTCTTTATGGTTGACCTGCTACAAACATTAAGTTTCCAACCAAGAACTCTTCCCTCACCCTTCCACCTACAACTGCCTTGGCTTCCTGGTGGCCATGATGGTGGTCACCAAAGCCACAGACCTCACTCTCTCCCATGGTGGGGTGCCCTCTCCCTGCCACCACCCTGCTTCAGACTCCTGGCTGCTTAGCCTCTCACAGGCCTGCTCACGGAGCTCTCTGACCTCCAACAGCCCAGTCCTGGTCTGCTTTCTGCAGCCCCACAGGGCACCACATCCTCCCCTAAGCATCTAGATGTGGCTTCTGTGCTTACTTTTCCATCCTACCCTCAGGAAAAATAACTAGAACTTGCCTGCAGCCTCCCCAGGTCCAGAGCAGGGAGCAAACCTTTTGAATGCTCCTGCAGGGCTCAAGGTTTGTCACCTTTTTTAAAGCCATTATGAAAAAGGGTGGGGGGGAAAGAAGATAAACAAGAGACAACCTACAAAAGCTGTGCTGCAGTTTGAGACATTGAGAGAGACAGAGAGAGACACACAGAGATAGAGGCAGAGACAGAGACAGAGAGAGACAGAGACAGAGATGGAGAGAGACAGAGGCAGAGACAGAGAGAGACAGAGATAGAGATAGAGAGAGACAAAGACAGAGATGGAGAGAGACAGAGAGAGACAGAGAAAGAGATAGAGATGGAGAGAGACAGAGACAGAGACAAAGACAGAGAGAGAGAGAGAGTTAGGATTGCAGGAAGGACCCACAATGCAACGAGCTCTTGAAGCCAACCCTGACCTAGATTTGCCCTTTCTAGGTCATGCAAAGCCCTCGTCTCCAGCTCCTGACTACTCAGCATTGCAGTGTCACTAGAGTCCCCTGAGAATTCATCCCTATGCACAACCTCAGAATATGACCTTATTTATGAGAACGTCTTGGCAGATATAATATATTCAAGTTTCTGCTGAAATAGTTTTGGACTTGGGGTGTTTTGATAAGAGAAAGGAAATGGAAATTTATATGTAGAGTCAGAGTGGAAAACGCTGTGTGAAGACAGAGGCAGAGACTGGTGTGACGTCAGCCTAGCAAGGAACCAGGAGCCCGCAGGACTGAGAGAAGCAAGAAGAATCCCGTCTGGAGCTGTCAGAGAGCCCATGACCTCTCCAACTCCCCACATTTAGATTTCTAACCTCCAGAACTGCAAGAGAGTGCTTCTGTTGTTTCTGATCACCCAGTGGCACTTTGTGAAGACACTGTTGTGTGCTTTGCTTCAGTGGTCCTAGGAAATTTCACACAGTGCATCTTTGGTGTATTTCTGTGGGTCCCTGATTTTCCCATTTTTGTAGCTGCCCCTAAGCTACTCTAGGGTCATTGCAATACCATGAACCAGTCCTATCAGATCAGTATCCTGGTGGCTACCGGGAAAAGCTTCTGGAATCTCCCTCTTTGGGAAAACATGCCGTGGTTTCATCATTGACAATCACCTGATGTGACAATCACCTAGAAGGACAGCAGTCAGCACTGGACCAATATGGAGATTAAATGAGGTGATATACTTTCGAGAATCTACCCCAACACCCAGAGTTGATGGCGGACTCCCAGAATTCCTATTTCCTGCTCTGCGGATTTCAGACTCTGCTTCTCAGCCCTGGTGCTCTGCCTCAACTAACATGACCATGGTGCCTTTGGCCATTGTGTGCCTTTCTCTAGGTGCATCCTTTCCCTTCCTGAGCAGTGTCTCAACTCTGAATGGAGAGCATACACCTCTAAGGCAACTGTCTCCATCCCAGCAGGTACGTCTAACACTCTACTCTGGGCGTGGCCTGGTCTTCACTAAGTAAAGGGGCCTATCAGGAGTGCTATTTCACACGGGCCTGCCTGTCCCCACTGAGCCCCACTTCTCTTCTCACTCCTCCATGACCTTGCCTGGCCTGCTCCTGGGGTGATCCCTTGTCCCCAGGCTTCACCTACCATTTTTCTCAACTCCATGCTTTTTCTAAGATCCCAGAGCAGACATGCAAAGTAGCACAAATATTAAACTCAAATCCTGAAACAAGATAAGTTGGAGATGCCAAAGACAGACACTGATAAAACCTAATGGTATAACAGATGATACATGAATGGAATTCAGAAGTCATTAGGGGTTGAAGCCCTTTCGTCTGCCTGGGTTCTGTGCAAGGGCTTAACATGTTGTTCTTTGCTATAATCTTCTCTGTGTCCTGGTCTTGCTGATTTTCTAGAGCCTGGCCATTATCCTCCAGACTAGCTCCACACTGGCATGCTTACTGAGAACCATGGCTTTTGGACACCTCCATCAGGATGATCACGAAGAACCAGCACAGGTCAGAGAGGAAGGAGCTCAGCCACTCCCTATGCCTGAGGGGACAGTGGCTTCCTCAGGTGACAGGGTGCTAGCCAAGTCTGGACCCCAAAGACACCGCTGAGACACAAGCATGCCATGTTTATTGGTTTAGTCTGTTTTTGACCAAGGGCCAGTACTCAGCCTGCAGTGAAGCAGTCAGGCAGGAAAGACATCCATGTAGAGAGGGGTGGAAGGAGACAAGCTCTTTAGGAGCCCAGATGAGTAGGGATGGAAAACCCTGGATGAAGATGAAGAGTGATTCAGGATGTACTGTGAGAGCTGGCCTCAGGACTTCTTTTGCTTGACCTGCAGAAGAGAAGACATTATCAGTACTCTCAGGGACATTATCTGTGGAGTGATGGAGATGAGACAAGGGGGAGATACTAGGGTCTGATTCTGAGGGGGCTCAATAGTTCTCGCCACCTCTCAGTGACACCTTCTGTAATGATCCCTGCACTTTCTCCCCAGCTGTGGTCCATGGTCTCATTGGGATAGCAGGAAACACCAGGGCTGAGGCTGGCTGTGGACCCCCGCATATCCCACCTAGCATGTGCCGCGCTCTCCCTCCAATCGCCTCCCCACCTCTCCCTCCTTACCATGGCCATCAGCACAAGGCCACTGACGAGCACAGCGTACAGGGTGGCCTTGCCCAGCAGGATCTCATAGAGGAGAGTGGCAGATAGGACACCTTGTTGATAGGACACTGTTGGACAGAAAGGGAGCAGTGGGAACCTGGGTGTAAGTAGCTCTGGCCTCTGCCACCCTCACTGCCCATAGAATTTTCTTTATTCTAGTCACAGAGGCGAGACCATGGAAGACAGAAAGAAATGGAGAGCGTTACTTACCGGAAGTGACACCACAGTCTACAAGAAAAGAGGGAGACAAAAACAGGTGAGAAAATGGCACTTCCGATGGACAATAAACCTTAGATTATAGTCAGAATCACAGACACAATGCACACACACCAGGCGGTGCGAGGTGCCTCCTGGCCCAGCCCTGAGCTATCTCCCTCATGCTGACCCTGGAGAGAGACACTTTCGTTCTGTCAACTCATCCAGGACCAGTGAGTGTGATGAGAGACACAGCAGACAAGTGATAAGCTCCACGACAGTCACAGAGGACCCATGAGCGTAGCAGAGACAGCTTGGGCTCTGTGGAAAGCAAAGGCTGGAAAGCTCACTACCTGCTGCTGTGCTTTCTGGGAGGAAGTGCATGCTATGGTCTAATTCCACTCTTGTCCCTTCCTCCACGGTCTGGCTTTCCTCTTAGGCTTATTCCTGATTTCTGTCTGGACCTGTCTCCTCCCTCTGGTGCTCATCTTACTTGGTTTGCTCCCTGCCTCTCCAGCCCCACTCACCTGCTCTGCCCCAAACTTCAGCGCTGACATTCTGGGTGACAGGTCTGGTCCGTTCCTTCTGGTCCCAGGGGTCATCATCTGAGAGCCCATAGAACTGGACTTGGCAGCGGAAGTGGTTGCGAGGGTTGTGCCAGAAGGAGGCCGACACCCTCAGGCGGCTGCTGAGGCAGTAGCTGGAGTTTTCATCATCAGGAGACTCCTTGTAGGGCTGAGGGTCCGTGCTCACCCCGCTGCGGGTCTCCTTGCCATTCACCCACCAGCTCAGCTCCACGTGGTCGGGGTAGAAGCCCGTGGCCAGGCACACGAGCGTGGCCTTCTTTTTCTGGCCGATCTCTGCTTCTGAGGGCTCAAACACGGCCACGTTGGGTGG
>PVKN010014883.1:0-18843 GCA_004027915.1 Capromys pilorides
GAGGAGGAGGAGGAGGAGGAGGAGGAGGAGGAAAGAGGAACCCAAGCTATGGGTTAGACAAGGACACACAATGCAGAGAATTTAAAGGACACAGAATTCAAATATTTCACCGAAGCGTCCTAAAACTCAAAGTCTGGGGAATCTAGAGCAGCAAACAACATAAATTACAGCCCTGGAACCCAGTGACCCTGAGCGCTATATTTTATAGGCTTTCACCACAGCAGCTTTCATTTCCGATCCACATTGCTGTAAGCCTAGCCTCACCCCTGAGATCAGTGTGGACAGGAACCATGTAGGAAGTTTCTCCTGAAGAAATAAGAATCTCAGCTCAGGACCCACACCCAGCCCCAGCCCCTGCCCCCTCCGGGTTGACCCTGTCTGCCCTGACCTGAAGAAGGGCCCTGGGGAATGAATGGATGGCCTTTCAGGATGGCCCAGGTCTTGGTGGAGCAGGTGCCCTTCAGCAACAAGCCGGCGTCCAAAATCAAAGTCCACAGCCACGATTAATGCTATATGGGCATCTCTTGGGTGTCCGGGAGTTGTCAGCAGTCAGAGCCAGGGATGGGCAGACTCCAGGGAGGGCATGTCACCCAGGAGGGTTGCTCTCCGCGATCACAAATGGATGAGGTCCATGAGAGGTCTTCAGGAGGAGACCCCGTCACACCCAGCCCATCCCACCCCACACAGGACCAGCTGCCAAAAGACAGCAAGGGGCAGAGAGAGCCAAGGAGAAGAATTTGCACTCACAACCTAAAACCTTCCCAGCAGCGCTGGCTAACTACGCTCTTACCAACTCTTCCTGTGGCCGTACAAGGGTACGTGGACTGCCCGGGTAGGCCATCATGTGGTGTGGAGATGCAGCCCGGCAGGAGCCCTGCTCCACAATCCCCTGAGTCTCAGCGTCCTCAGCTTCAACAGGACAGAAATAACACCTCAAGGACAGTGGTGAGGACCTCAAGGAGGCGTTGAACCCGGCACAGCGCCTGGCAAGGCGCGAGCCCGCCACATCTGGTAGTTATTACTGCTCTCATAAAATTATAAGTTGCTAGGGAATTCTGCCAATAAATTATTGACTACTAAGATTATGGATTTTTTTTAAGTTATAGCTCTATCCTCTGTTCTTTAAAAGCACCTTTGATGTCAACAGGAAGCCCTGCAGTTTAGCAGCTCAGGTACCCCCTTAAGTCCGCAACACATGCCCCAAGGCTGTGCGTTTGGTCCACGTTCACCCCCAACAAACCCACAGAATCACCGCAACCAGCCTCTCTCCTTGCCTCAGAAACAAAGTTTAAGACTTTTTTTTAAATTGATGCCATTGGTGTTCAGGTCACAGGACATCCCAGCTGGCCTCCCTGAAGAAGACCTCATTTGCAGATACTGGGCTGGACTGACTGATACTGTCCAGGAGGCTGGAGAGGGGCCTGGAGCCTTGTGGTTTTGCTGAATGATGATCAGATGAAATATCGCTGGTTGGGTTTTACTGAGGATGTCTTCACATTAGGGCTATTTGCAAAAAAGAAAAAAAAAAAAAAAAAAAAAAAAAAAAAAAAAAAAAAGGCAAAGCAACCCACAGTCAGCCCAGCTTGGTGTTTTTTTTTCATGCCTGTTTTTCATTTTGATATTATATCATGAACAGCTGTAAGGATAATGTTAATAGTCCCTTCTGGAAACATTAATCATAGGGGTTTATTTATTATTTGGTTTAAGTATTTAAAAGTTAAAGCATTTCCAAGCTGTCACCATTGAAATATTTGTAATTTTGCAGAAAGACGATTATTTCAGAGAGGCTGTTCTGGAGAGTGGCACCATGAGCAGGGAACACAGGCAGGGTTCTGCGGGTCTCTTGGATGGCACAGAAAGGTACACTGGGACTGCTTCTCTTCTGCATCGAGGACCAAAATATGGGCACATTACGATGGAACTGGGAATTCTGGGAATGTGTGGCTGATGAACGCAGGGGTGTTGGTATGACAGAGACCCTGTGGCTTCTGCAGGGCTAGAAACAAAAGCAAAGCCCACTGCCAGTCGCACGAAACTATGCAACCTGTTTTGCTGTCCACCTCACAATTGTCCTATAAATTAGGCACTTGTAATGCTACGTATCCATGCACGAAGAAACTGAATGGGCAGGCTTGGCCATGGATGACTGGGTAACTTACTCAAAATGATTTTTGCTCAAGGCACCTTGCTATGAGCTCCCAGTGTGCACTAGGAGGAAGAGGCGGCCTAGGCTGCATGTGTGGCGGGCCAGGCACATCTCTGCCCTCTGAGCACCTCACGCCTACCTGGGCTGGGCAGCCCTGTGCTGGGCACAGTCTGTGCAGCCACACAAGAAGACCTGGATGGTTGGACATGGCTTAGGACATGGTCACGGGCCGAGGAGGGCTCAGCCTTGGCCGTTGGTGACCACCAGTCACTCCGCTAGCAAAAGTCAAAAGGATCCAGATGAACACGGTGCGGTGCCATTGCAAGTGTGCCCTCCCTTATGCTGTGCCTTTCAGTCTTTTTCTGACTTTGCACTGAAATACCGTTTCACCACTAAGGTGCAGTGGATGAAACCCAAGTGCATAGCGCTGCCAGCGGCTCTGAGGTGCAGAGCGGGCCTTTGCCAGCTGAAAACGCATTGAAATTTGACTCCACATTTCTCAGATCTCTGCCCAGCCTGTGTGGACAGAAAAAAGAGATTATTTAATGCAAATCTTAAGACAGATGTGGCAAAACAGCTGATGGTGAAATCTGTCGCTACAGAGCAACATTTTTAGAAAAAAAAAAAAATTTCAAGGACTATTCAAGTTTACCATTTATCTCTGGAATCTCTGGAGGTGGTATTCCCGGACGTTGAAAGGCTGGGATGCTCCCTAGAGACACAGTACAGAGGAAGTGGAAAAATGCTGCAGAAATCCAAAGCAAAGCTCTGCAGGAGCTGGGCTGAGGCCATCTGCAAGGCCAGTGAGGGTGCTCTGCACCACCACGCCGAGCCCTTTGAAGTTCAAACAGGGAGTCATCCCTGGCAGCGCTCCATGGCGTGGGCCTTCTCCCCAGCACTGACCACAAGGACAGAGCTGTTTACTCCCCAGCAGCTGGGCAAGGAAGGCGCCCACACTCAGATGGTGCCCACTCTCTGATCTGCAGCCGGGTCAGGGGAACCTTCATGAGACAAGGTGGCCACCAGTCTGGGTGTCCAAGCTGCAGAGACACCATTTGGCAGGCATGTTCCCCATATCTGGAGCCCCTGCAGCTTGTCCACCCTGTCACACCTGGGGTCTACACCTTGTGGGTGACCACAGAGTGGGGGAGGTCTTGGTAAGCGGCCACTGAGTCCGATTCCAGGGTCTTTGCGGTGCCCCAAGTGGTTTGGCAGCTGGTCCTATGGACTGCAAGTCATAAAGAGAAGAACTGAGAGAACAAAGCCAGCCTAATGCACCACTCCTGGGCTCAGGCCTCCAAAGAATTAGAAGAGCCTTGAGCCTGTGTTTCCTCCTCCGTAGAAGAGGGAAAGATCTATCTGAGGAAGAGACAGAGGACCTCAGGGAGGGAAGGAGGAAAGGAGGAGGTAGGGAGGGAAGGAGGGAGGGAGGGAGGGAAAGAAAGGAGAGAGAGAAGGAAGGAGGAGGGAGGGAGGCAGAGAAGGGGGAGGGGAGGAAGAGAAGGAGGAAGGGAGGAGGGGAAAGAAGAAGGAAGGGGGGAGGACAGGAGGGAGGGAGAGGGGAGGGAGGGAAGAGGAAAAGCAAAGCCCAGCGAAGCTGCCTGTATGGTTCTTACGGAATCTACGAGATCTTCCCCTCTAGGAGACAGTCATGAGTATCAGCATCTCTGCTCCTGTGAGTTTTTTAGAACTCAGAGCCGATCTTCATCATGGAGCACAGGCCTCCTTGGCGGCTGTTGCAGTCTCCCCTCGGTGGCCAGCAGTGCGCCGCCCTGGCGGTTAGACAGAAACGTGACTGCGGACTGCAGGCATCTGCAGCGTGAGAGGCACCACGGGCCACAGGGAGGCCAAGGGTGCCTCCGCCCTCTTCCTCTGCTCTTTTCCCAGATGTTCAGAGCTGGAAATGGGCTTGTGTGTGTGTGGGTTTAGGGGTGCAGCCCTGCAGGGGTGTTCCGGAGCGTGGTGAGGACAGAACTGCGTTCGTGTCCCTGCAGCCTGGGGCTCTGATGAGCCGTGCCAGCACTGTGGAGCCCGGGGGCCGCAGTGTGGGGTGTGGATGGGGCAGGGCCGACTCCTGCGCTCCAGGCAAAAGTGAGGCTCACGCACACCGCCTCCCTGGTGGTTGCTCTGCTTCTCTCCTAGCAGCTCTTCACCCTTAGCCCTCACGGTCCTTTCCCCGCCCCCACTCTGCCGTCGCCCCTCCCCCAGTTCCTTATTCTACTACACAATCACAACTCCAATCCCTCAGATTAGAGGCGCAGGAGGAGGTGCAGCCCTGAGACTCAGCAAAATTAAGGGTCCCTTTGTGGCCCCCCAAAATGCCACTGGCCTGGCCTAAACCCCACTGGGTCTCCACACCCCCTCCTTTCCTGCCCCAGCACCACCAATTAGAAACACTGTTGAGTGAAATACCACTGTTTAGGGGACAAACCTTTCTAACTGGAAATCATTAGCTTTCTACATTTTCCCCCCAATAAATTATGGTCTAAATAACCAAATAATGAATCTCTCACTAAGCGGCATAATCAATCTTCATAAGGCACGGAAATGCTCTCTGGAAAGATTGCATTTTACTGCTGTTGAAAACCTTAGTTTCATCAAATAAAGGGACAAATTGCCATTCAGGAAATTATTCCTGGGCTAAAATATGCAATCAACACTTAGCGTCCCACCTGCACAGTCCCGGCACGGGGGTAGGTAATGACATCTGACATGGAGTTTGTTACACTGCTGACCTGGGAGAAGGGTTTCCTATTTCCAGTTTGTAAGGCCTGGCAAGATTCCTAAGGTAATTTTCAAGTAAAGCCCCTGGTACTTGTCAAACACAAAGACATTGCCCCAAAGATGGAACAACTTCATTAGTAGAAACCCCGGTCCCTTTGCCGAGCTTGTTAGCTAAGTGTGCACGACCACGCTCTTCCACTGAGCAAACTTTGCAACCCCGCAAAGCACACATTTTCTGGGTCTCAGCCTCGAAGCAAGCACACAGCTAAGAAGAGAGGAACGTGAACTCATGCCTCAGGCAGTGTGGCCCCTGCCAGCCGCGGGAGCCCAGGAGCAGGTGCTGGGCTCTGCTTTCACCATAGCTGACTCTATTGCCCCTGTGGCTAAGGGCAGCTCGGCCACCAGAGTTCTTTGGGAATGCTCCACACCATGCTTGGAAGGATGCTCTCTCCTCTCCATCTCCCTGCTCTGAGGACTGGTCCAGAACTTCCTGCAACGCAGCCCGAAGGCAAGCAGCAGGCCTGCACGGGGAAGCCCCAAGGCCAGCTGTGGAGACAGGTGCCGAACGAGCCCTTTCAGAGCTCTGGAGCCAGCTCCCTTCCATTCTTGCTCTGTCTGTTCCAGGCCAGCCCAACCAACCCATCCCAGCCTCTTGTTTGATTTAAATCCATGCAAGGAGAATTTTTGCACTGGGCACAGAGTCCTGACTGACACACAGGGATAACTATGTGAAGACATCAGTATGATCAATAATATTAAAAACTTGGACTGAGTATTTTTCTAGCCCATATACTGATTTGACCAACAGTGTAGCGTGTGTCTGCAATGGACCAGGCACTTGAAGGCAGTAAAGACAGTAACACCTGATGGCAGGGTTTGAGTGACTCACAGGCTGGGAAGGGCTATGGTGCCCAGGGGCTGTGACAGAGGCTCAGGCTGGACCACGGGTGAGCAGTGGGCCGCTCAGGGCATCCATGATGCTTCCAGAGGAAGGGATGCTCTGCAAGGGCAACGTTAGATACAGAGCTCAACTCACGCAAGCTTCCTCTACGTAAGCTGAGAAGGCTGGAAAACATCCTCCTTGATCTCCTAACCACGGCCCAGGAGTCTGAAGGCAGAACATGAGCAAAACAGAGTGACTGAGTCCCAAAGCCTAAGGCACGCCAGCAACCTGGAGGAGCTGCCAGCTCAAGGGCCCCATGACCTTGCGCACCCAGGGTAGGCATGGGCACCTGGGACTGGGCACGATGGTCTCACCTTCCTAGGAGCCTCTTCATGGCAGTTGGCTTGGCTACCTTTATTGTAAAGAGCCCTTTCTTTCCCCACACGACAGAGCCCTGCTCAGTCCCGGGCTGCAGGGCGACCGGCTACTCATATGGGAAAACACGGAATGAAACACATGCCCACGCCAAACGCAAACCATCTCCAGATGGACCAGGACTTTCATGTGAAAAGTAAAACTTTTAGAATTAAGTGTAGCCTATCTTTATAACCTTAGGACAGGGATGAACAGTAAAACTTTATTTTAAAATAGTTTTAGGTTTACAGCGGAGTAGCAGAAACGCACAAAGCTCTCCTTTGTAGCTGTCACCCAGCTTCTATTAAAATTTCCATGTTTCATAAGCATGGCACAGTTATGAAGACCAAGGATTTAATGTTGGCCCAAACTACCAGCTCCATTGGAATTCAGCAAGGATTGTTTGAAAGACACACAAACAAACTCTAGACATGAAAGCCTAGTAAGTTTGATCTCATTAAAATTAAGAATGTCCTTTCATCAACTGACAACATAAAGAAAAGGAGAAGTGAATTAGGATCGATATTTGCCACACATGTGACCAATGAGAGGTTTCAATTAGAAGACACAAACCGTAAGAAGGGTCCACAAATAGTAATGGAAGGCAAACCACCCAAAGATACAGAGGGAGAAGGCACCAAGGCATTTCCGATACATGTGAACAGCGGATGAACACAGGAAAGGCTACACAAGCTAGTTAAAAATCAAAGAAATGCAGCTTAAGGCCTCAGTCATCAACAGCAAATGCTGATACAGATCCACGTGTACCCCATCATTGCAGGGGGTGAGAGTTAGTGCCCGCTGGGTGAAGCTGGCCGCCCATGCTGAGCTCAGTGACTAGAACTATGGGCTGCCACCTCACAGAATGGACGTCTGCTTGCGTGTGGCAGATGTGAAGGCACCTGAGCTCCAGGAGGGGGACCCACACCTGGACAGCCTGCAGAGCATACCAACACATGGACCAGAAGAGGGTATGACAAAATGCCTCAGTGACCCTGGGAATAAGCACACACCTTGGAGCAAGAGCTGCTTCCTGCTGGAGTGTCCCCTGGTGGCACTGTCCTTGGAGTCAGGTCAACCCTCACTCCTCACAGGATGCAAGCGGCGCCTCTGGGCAGTGCTGCTGGTTGGGACAACCCGACATGTCTCTGGAATCACTGGCGGAGACTCCTAGTAAGCAGCTTTGTGGCTCAGCTATCCAGTGGACAGCTGTGGTTGAAAACCCTAGCAGACCACATCACCTTTAGGTCTGTTTTTTTTTAGGGGGACAGGGTTTTCCTAAGTTTATCAGGCCCCTCAAGCTTGCTGTCCCCCTGCCTCATCCTCCCCGATAGCTGGGGTACAACACACATCACCACACGCAGCCAGACGCGATTTTCGAGCAAACTTTGGCACTTAGTTTTGGGGTCCAAAAAAGCAGGGAAAGAGGGAAAGCACAGCAGCTCACTGGGCCCCAGAGGCGGTTTGCCCTGTTACCAGGGACTCTCTTTCCAACGAGAGGCAGTAATACCTCTTCACTCCAACCCTGGCGATATTTTAAGAGGAATAAAGCAAGTGCTGAACCGGGCATGGTGCCGCACGTTTGTAATCCCAGCACGTGGGAGGCTGAGGCAAGAGGATTGATGCAAGTTGGAGACCAGCCTGAGCTACAAAAGTGAGCTCAAGGCCAGCCTGAACTGCATAGCAAGACCCTGTCTCAAAAAAGAACAAAAAAAAAAAAAAAAAAAGCAAGTGCCTCCCGGCGTCCTGGCACCCGGGAGATTTGTAAAGCTGTGCTCCAGGTTCTTGCACCAGGCACTGCACGAATCAGCCTGATGTATTAACCTGTCTGTGGAGGAGCCCGGGTGCCTCCGGTCGCGGCAAAGTAAACACTGCGCTCTCAGCGCTGAGGAGGCTGCGCTTTGTCAGGCGCAGCTGCTCTTGCCCGCACTGCTACTCTCATCTGTGAAAAATGAGCAAGGCCTAGAATGTGAAACGCTGTCTCCACGCTGGGGGGAAAAGACAGTAACGTGTGAATGTGCAAACATTCCACAAACTGGATAGGAGAAAAGCCAGGCGCCTGGCCTCTGACGGCTTCCATTTACACACGCATCGGTAAGCAAAGCAGTTCCAGTAGTGGGCGGGGAGAAGCCCGGCAGGGAAGAAGCGGCCAAGAACCAGGAGGCTGGGACTGGACCAGGCTGGGGTGTGAACTGGGCCCTGCAAGATGGGTCAGAGCTGGAAGGGAAGGGGAGAGTGAGCAAGGCATTCCGGGGTGTGGCTGCAGGAGCCTCCATCCCTTGACTGTTCCCGAAATAGCCACCACAGCTTGTGGTTATTTGCAATTTACAAAATTAAGGATCCAGCTAGAAGGCTGCCTCGTGTTTGCTTCGCGCACCCTTAACTGTCCTCTCCTCAAGGCCAGCCCCAGTCATGTTGCGCATGAAGCCACTAACACTCATGGAGTCCACAGGACTTGCATATCTGGTATCCCGTTGCATAGGGCAGAGCCGCACCAGAACCTGGGCCTGTGCAGCGGGACCGGCTGACTTTGGTCCTGGACTCTGGGGACTTCCTGGAGCACATGTGGTTCCATCCCACAGAGGGTGAGCAGGAGAGCTGCCCGAGGCGTCCCACATACCCAGCCACGGACACAGCCCACAGGACCCACTCGCTGGCCACACAGCTGTGATTCACCGGCCTCTGACTTTGGACAGAGATGTACATGGATTTCCTTTCCCCCAGAAAAGCAGCCATATCAGAGGGCAAAAGGAACGCTGGTCAACTACAGACTGCATGATCCTTTTTGACCTCAAACAAAAAGACAGGCAGTGAAGACCAGCTGCTCCTAAAGGTGCCAAGGAGGTGATGGTGCTTGTGCTGTCTTTGGAAAGATGGGAAGCTGATGAAGCTCAACAATGAGCAAGGTCTAGCGGGGATGCTGCGTGGGAGTTGCAGCGCACGCTGCTTGACTAGCAGAGGAGGCCCTGGGCTCTCCCATTGACGGAGGGGTGATGAACGTGACCCTCCCCGTGTCATCTTCCTGGCCACGGCTCTGAAATATCCTCTCAGATGGAATGGGGCCTCATGGGGGAAGTGAAAATCCCTACGAAATTCTTACCTGAAGGCCCCAGAAATGTGCTACAGTGGGAAGAAAATAATATCCATCCAAATCCACACTTAAAGCCTATGGTTCTAGAAATCAGTTGCGTGGGGTTATTCCTACAAGGACGGGGTCTCCAGTGAGACCCACTTGGGCTAAGGAATTGTCCCTAAGAAAATACAGATACAGCCCAATTCAAAGGCCAGCTCAAAGGCTTTCAGTAACGGCCTACGTATGCACGCTGATTTTCTTATGAATGTGAAGACTGGGACAAAAGGAAAGATTAGCAGCTTTTCAGATGTCATGGACATGATGTTGGAACAAACAATGGGAAGAGGTCAGACCCAGACTGCACAAACTCCGTGGCACCACAGATTACAGACCTCGCTGCAGGAGCCATGCTGACCAGAGAGTGAATAGGCCACGTGGGCATCATTAGCTGAAAGTAGAGGCCTCGTGGAGGTCTTCAACATGGAGTTAGGAATGTGGAGAAGATCTGCCCTGGGCACCTCAGCTCTCATTTAGTAAGATTTATATTTTGGCAATTTTGTAGCAGTTTACACTCATTTATAAAAGTCAGCCTCCAAATTCTAATCAACCCTAACTGTAAGCATCCAAAATTTACACAACACACTAAGTTATGAAATTTCAGAATGCTTCTTTCTCCACAGGAGTGGACAAGCAAAGTAGTGAGAGGAGAGAACAGAACTGAGATGTCTGCCCCGGCCCACAGGGCCAATGTCAAGGCCATGGCTGCAGGGACTGCAGGTGGCAGCACAAGCCCAGGACAGAATAGGACGGATCGCCAGGGCAGCATGTGCCTGACCCTAAAAGGTGCTCGGCAAATCCTGGCCAAATTCACCACTGACCACAGGGCCGTCCTGGGGCAGTGCTGCTTGTAGATGCAGCAGTGCAGACATCTCAGGAAGCGGGTCCCCAGCTGGGCCACAGAGGCAGAAGTCAATCGCACACTTGTGGCTCACACAAGTCACTTGGAGAGCAGAAGCGACAGCCCTCTGAGCAGGGGACGAACACCAGTTCCTTCACTTTCTGGCTATCAGCTCGACTCCTTCAGCATGGAGCTCAACTCCCCAGCCACAAGTTCACACCTCCCATGTTGAGAACTGACAGCAAGCAGGCAGGCTAAGCCTCACCGAGATGCCCTCGAGGCAGCGCCCCTGGTGACAGAGAAGGTCGCAGAAGCTGTGCTGTGCAGAGCTCACAATCTGCTCCATGCTCAGTTAGACCTGGGCTGCTTAGTAACCCAATGGTGCTAGCAAGAGAGAAGCAGGACATGCTGTTCCTTTCTCCTGTGGCCCCTGAAGGCAGCACAGTTTCAGGGACAGCTATCATTGCCCCTCCCCTTCACCCTCCTTCAGTCCCCACAGTTCCCTGCAAAGGGTTGGATAACCTGCCCTGTGGCCCACCCCTGCCACTCCTAGTGTAACCTTGCAGTCCCCAGGGCACCCAGAGAGGAGGTGTAGCTGATGTCAGGCCTGGTCCCTCATCCTGCTCTCACCCCAGACATTGACTCCTCTCTGCAGAAGGAGCTGGGACACTGTCCCTGCTCTAGTGGACATCGAGAGTGGCCAGGTCCGTTACTAACACTCTGACCTTCCCCAGCCCTGGAGAGCTGTGAAGAAATACTAGTCCTCCTGAGTTTGCTGGGTTCTGTGCCTGCAACCTCTACCATGACAGGTGCACTGTCCTGCACATCCCCGCTGCTCAGAAAGTGTCCATCCTGGCCACTGTGAGCCTGAATTTGGACCTAGATAAAGGGTTGAACTGGGACAAATCAATAGGCTTGAATAGGAAGATTTGAATTTAGCCTTATTTGGGCCAATTAGCAGACTTAAATTTCTACCAATCAGCAGCTGCAAATATGGACTAATCACAGATTCAAATTCAGACCAATCAACAGGTTTAAATGTGGACCAATCACAGGCCCCCAGCTCCTATATCTAGCACTTCTCATTTGGTGGGTGGCAAGAGGGTTCTCATGTGTTTGCAAAGTGTTATGACTTTTGTGTGTGTGTGTGTGTGTGTGTGTGTGTGTGTGTGTGTGTGTTACCAGGGATTGAACTCAGGACCCTGTGCTTGCCACACAGGAGCTTATTCTACTAAGCTGTCTCCCATAATTTTTTTTTTTTTTTTTTTTTAATGTTTAGAGGTAAGGGACACTCTTGGAATAAAGCCTAAACAACAAAGTGGCCCTGTGAGTGTGTCTGTGCTCGTGGTTTATTTTAGGGAGAGTGCAGTGCTCACAAGATTCTGTCAGCTACTGGGGATTCTTGGTCCTGACAGAGCTCCAGAGACCAGTAACTGGCAGCGTCCCTCTCACTGCCCACAGAGCTGAGCTTTGCTGGTTTCCATTCACATCAAGGGGACATAGTCACCAAGTGGAGAAACACGCCTCACCTGTGCTGAAGGCACCTGCGTGGCAGAGCTGTGCTACCTGAATGGTGAAGGGCATGTGGGCAGAGCTCTCTGAGAGCCCCACCCTTGCCTGGTGAGTCCTGGGCTGTGGAGCTGGGCCTTGCCGTTGGCATGGCTGAGTACTTGAAATGTGGCATGTGGAAGTGGACTATATTCATGTAAAATACTCAACATCAATTTAGAATAGCAAAGTTTTACACTGACTATGTTGAAAATTTTGGATACAACAGTGTCTCAGTTACTCTTCTCTCATTGCTGGGACAAATACCTGACACTCAAAATGAAGACAGGAAAGGTTTATTTAGCTCACAGTTGCTGGAGGTTTCAGTTCATACTCGGCTAGCTTCAAGGCAGCGTGGCACATGGCAGAGAGCAGTAGTTCATGGTGGCAGAACAGCAAGAATGGTAACCAAGGCAACAGAGAGTCTCCCTGTCTCTCATATTCAGGCTCTCTGCCTCAGGCTCTCTGCCTCAGATCACACTCATAATCCCAGCAGTACTCAGACCCATAATCCCATCCTTGGGTCACCCGTAATCCCAGTGGATCATAAACTAATCTCAAACTCTTGAAGTCCCTGCACCACGATGGCATGAGGCTTTGGGGGGACAGCTAGACATAAACCATAACAATTAAGTTAAAGAATAAATTTTTGAAGTAATTGTTATTGTTTATTTTTGTTTTGTTTTGTTTACTTCTTTAATGTAAGTACTAAAACTTTTAAAAATGGAATTGACACTGGCTGAAAGGTGGAAGCAACCCAAATATCACTGATAGGTGAATAAACAAATCCAGGTAGCCACACAGGGCAGAATTGTGTCCAACTTGCAGAAGAAGGAAGTCCTACTTGATGCCATGACGCGGATGCATCTGGAGGACTTTATGCAAGTAAAATACGCCACTCATAAAAGAGCAGATGCTAGTACCGCATCATTCTATGTCTGTGAGGCACCAGTTAAATTCACACAAACAAGGAAAGGGGAGCTACCGGGAGCTGGAGGGACCAGAGAGCCGTGGGCAAGTGCTTCAGTTTGGAAAGACAAAACACTGCGGGGCTGAATGGCAGTGATGGTTGTGTGCCAGTGTAAATACATTTAATGCTGGGGGCTGGGGAGATAGCTCGGCGGCCTAAGCGCCTGCCTGGCAAGCACAAGAATCTGGGTTCTGACCCTAATACTGAACACTGTGCAGACCCCCAAACCCCAGGAGCACCGTGCTGGCTACTGAAACCAGCACGGGGAGGCTGAGATAGGAGGTTCCCTAGGAGTCCAAGCTGTGTAGCAAGACTCTGTACCAAATAAATAAGTAAATAAATAATTTTTAAAACATATATATATATATATATATATATATATATATATATATAGCCACTGAGCTATACACTCAAAAATGGGTTAAAATGGTAAATTTTACCATGATTAAACAATAAAATCCAACTGAAAGGATTTTTAATGGATTCAAAAACTGAAGAAAAATTTTATTTCACTGGATTTTTGGTTCCCACATCAATAAAAATGTTACCTGATTATTTTTGATGGGCACACTGAGACGATTCCCATCGATATTTACAGCTAGTGGCGGTGCCCGGTTCCTGTCCTTGCGCTACCTGCCTGTTGCTGTTTTGCTTTCTTTCCCGTCTTACTTGCCAGCCCTACCTGATGCACTCACGCTGTTACACCTTTGGCCACTGCTGGCTTCGTTGTGTGTTTGTAGGATACACCTGTGATTTTTTTTGAGTATTATTTAGTGGCCATGAATTTCTTTAGGTGCTCTTTTTCACGGAGATACCTTATTTTGCTATGAGTTTTGGGAAGGAGAACAAGGATGTGCTATGTAGTTCATGCTGGCCTTGAACTCACTACTTAGCCCAGGGTGGCCTCAAACTCAAGGTGATCTTGCTGCCTCAGCCTCCCAAGTTCTGGGATTACTGGCTAGCACCACCATGCATGACCATGTTCCATCAATTTTGAAAGCTAAATTTACAGGATGTATCAGTAAGAAGTTGTTTTATTTTGGGGCTTGAAACACTTCATTCTAAGTAAGGTTTGCATTGAGACATCTGTTATAATTCCAATAGGGTTCCTTTGACAGGTGAGTTGTTGCTTTAATTTCCATTCTTGTGCTGGATTCCTGGTATTTGAATTATAATGTTGTTATGGTTTGTGTCTGAATACCCACCCCCTAAGCCTCAGGTAGTTATGGGGGGCTTCTCAGAGGCAGCTGAATCTAGAGTTCATGATTGGCTTGTTGTCTAGGACTAGGACTGGGGGTGTGTGTGAGGGCTGTACCCGCCCTGGGGTGGGGAGCCTGCATACAGTACAAGGGAGGAGAAGGGGCTTGCGGCTCACCTTTGCTCCTGGGTTTTCTGCTCTCTCCCACAGCTGTGAACCTGCCCTCTGCCCTGTCCCCCCTACCTGAAGCCAGCTGATTATGGACTAAAACTTCTACAGACTGTGGGCTAAGTAAACTTTTCCTTCTCTAAGAAAAGTAACGAAGACACATGTGATATGGACTGTCCCCACCCCACCCCCATCCTGTCTATTTGGGGTTCTGTCTGCCTCACTGTGTGGTGAATATTTTTTCTGTGTTTGCAACAGCCATGAATAACAAGGTGAAAGTCCTGGTCCAAAGGGAATTCATTTAAAAACTGTCTCCAAAGCAGCAAGGGGACTTTTGCTTGGCAGGAGAACTCTCACAAGGAAAGGTGGTGAGCCTAGTGTGATCTAAAGCAAGTGTAAGTGGTCCACACCCAGAAAGTAAGCCCAGAGGACCAAAGATGCTTGTCCTGCCCAGCGCTGGGGCAGCTGGTTCCGGGGCCAATCAGACTCACCAGTGTGGTCCAACTTGAAAAGCAACCTAGAGCAACTGTATTGCAATCAATGCAAATATATAACAATAACAAAAAATTTTTAAGCCTCCAAACAGGGTTGTAAAAACAGAGTTATGTATTTGAGAGCCCCAAAATGCTAGGGCTCCAGACTCAGCCTGTCTCCCCAGCTGGGGCCTCCTCAGCGCAGACAAAGCCCCAGCTGTCTTTTTCCACTCTGCTTGGAGCATTTCTACCTGTTTAGTCTCCAATCTCTGGGTCTAACAGCTGACCTTAATGTATAGAAATTCTTCTAAATTCTACAAAGCAAGAAATAGATACAAGGCTTAGTGTCTGCCACTGCCACTCTTTATGGGGACTCTTTATGCTGGTCCTGGTGGTCTTGCACAGAAGTGACTGCAAGTCCATGAGTAATGCTTTTGTTCCATAAGATGTTTACATGGGAAATGCACAGTACAATGGCCGGAAGGAATAAAACATCTCATTCTTTCTAGGGGAGGGTGAAAGCACTATGTCTTGTCCGCAGTCACTGAGGCCTCTCCTGTTGCTTCTGCAGCTCTCGCGGGACTTTGAAGTCACCAGACCAGCCTCATGTTGCTCCAGCTTGTGCATTTAGTGCTAAGTATGTTTCCTCATATTTTAATTCCTTGTGAACTTCTGATCTGCTTGTGATTACTTAGCTGCTGCACTCCACTGGCCAACCAAGCCACTGGCCAACCAAGCCACAGACGCTGTGATGTGGACCCAACCATGCAAACTTTCACGTCCAGCTCCTGAGTTCACGCCATGCTGGTTCTCATTGCCCCACCACAGATCCAAGGGTAGCTTCTCCTGAGAGCCTTAAATCAGACCAAAATCCTTTCCGTGAGTTTCTCTGATGGAAGCCAAAGAAAGTCTTCGAGTAAGATAGGGACAGTGGCCTGCAGTGTTCTCCAGGTGGAGCTCACAGGCAGGCAGGTCCTGAACCTACACCTGCCCCATGGCCAGACTCACCCGGATGCTGAAGGGGAGAACACCATGACAACCATCCTGCCACAGGAATCTGTCCTTTAAATTTTCTTCCATTATTATAATTTTTTTTTTCAGGACAGGGGTTCAAACTTATGACCTTGCACTTGCCAGGCAGGCACTTATGCCATGGAGCTATCTCCCCAGCCCCAAAGATGTTTCTATTCTAACCCACAGATATCAGGAATATGCTACTGTATGGCTGAGAGAAGGTTGCAGCCATGATTACATTAAGCATCCTGAGATGTAAAACTATTTCAATTAATTGCATTTCTGTAAAATTCATAAGTTAAAGACCGGATCCCCAAGGTAACTGTATTTGGAGGTAGTTAAGGTGAAGTGAGGCCGTACAATGAGGCCTTCATCCAATAGGACTGGAGTCCTAAGAAAGAGAGAGAAAGGTGAGCCCCCTTCTGCACCCCTCAAAGGCCCAGTGAAGGTGCAGCAGGAATCTGGCCTCTTCAGATGTAGGAGAGAGGTCTCAAGAGAAACCAGCCATCAAACACCTGATCTCCAACTTTCAGCCCTCTAGGGCCATGGAATGCCTGTTTCTGTTGTTTCAGTGACCGAGTTCATGAGGTTCTGTTGTGGCTGCCCCGGCAGACTGAGCAGGACCAGTGTAATATGGGGTCCTGTCATGGGGTCACCATAGGAAACAGACACCTAGATCCCACCTTGCTGGCTTTGAGGATGCAGAAAGGAAACACAGCAGCCTATAATCCCTGCAAAGGCAAGACACAAAGTTGCCAAGAGGCTCCGGAGGACACACGGCCCTCCGCTTTAGCGCTCCCAGGACCAATTTCAGACTTCTAACTTCCATCCTGGAAGATAACAAATTTGTTCCCTTCAGCCACTAAGACACCTGAGTTGCTACAGCAACGATAAGAAATTAACACAGAAAAGTAGTGGCTTGGCCCAGGTCCTCAAGCATTTAACACCAGAACCCAGAAGGATGCTCTGCTTAGCAGGAGTCCTCTAACAAGAAGACAATCAAAGGAGCTGTGGAAAGCTGTAGGTAGAGCATGGAGTTTACCCTGGCGGCCCAGCTTGGCTTTCTACTCTAAGTGGGTGCCTGGCTCATCTCACTGCTCCAGAGGAGCCCATAGTCTTGTCCCTTTGCAGTGCTGTCTAATCAATTTCCTCTGTGAATTGCTCAACTACAATCAATACAAGTGTCCAACTCACACATGCACCCAACACACACACACAATCTCCTGGATGCATCCTAAGTCAGTTGTCACTGTTGGTAGTCATGGCAACGTGACATAGGAGTTAAGAGCCCAATCCTGGAACCCACTGGCTGTGCTCAAATCCCAGCGTTGTGCCTGAGGAGTTGCGTGACATGGTGCCTCAGTTCTTAGAGAGAGCTGCAGCACACATCATGTATGTCTGTTGGAAGTGGGACATCTTGACAAACCTTTGACAACAGTCCAGTGTTTGTTACAGACATTTTTCAAACAAAGATACCATGAGATGACTTTAACAAACTAGCACGCTTCGCAGGCACAGGGCCTTGGAGGTAAGTCCTCCTAAATGCAAGCTGGTCGCTTACTTCTCTCCTTAAAGCTGCTTGGTGCCAGCACTGGTCCACAGCTGCCTATCCTAGAGTGGGGTCTAGTTTGCAGATGTGGGCCCTGTAGCCCTATGTTCTGCACACACATCTTATTCATTTGTTATTGAACAAGAAACTTTGCAAAAAGTTAATTTCTGAGGTTTCTCCAACCACAGGGGGCTTATGTCCCCCTAAGGCAGAGGCTGTTTTGCTGGTGACGTGGTCCACTCCAGTCCTTCTCCATCCTCACAGTCCTGGGCCATGGGAGGCAAAGGCTCACCCCATGTAAGGTCCTGTGGACACCATCATTTTCTTAGAGCATAGAAATCCCTCTCTCTTCGATTGTCAAGAGTTGAACACATAGAATTTATGAGGGCATGTTTAAAGAAATAAGAAAACATGTTTCTTTGTTATTATGAAATTTTTCCTACACATAGTACAATGAAATTATGTCCACTTTTGAAAGGTACAACCAAGGATTCCATTCTGTAACCTGGACCCTGCATTCATGGCTGCTCCATCCGGGCAACCTGCCCATTGGCACTGGAGTTGGAGACCCTGTGTGCACAGAACCAAGCTCCAACATTTGCCCTACAGTCCTGGGCCCCACTGACCATGGCCCTGAAGACCACCTCAGACTTACTCTCCATTGCTCGCCCCATCCTGCTGAACAATATTGCACCATATCATGTAACGCCACTCCCTTTTATTTTTCGTTCATGTCTTATAAACTGAACATCAAGCTGCAATCCTCTAAGTCAAGCTGAACTCACTGGTAGTCATCAGCATCAGGCATTCCACAGCATCCATGAAGAAAAGAAGGCACCATTCGGTTTAATCACACAACCAAAGGCCTCTTGATGACCCAGCTTTGATTTATCATCAAAAACAAAAACGTCCACAGATCTTCAAGCATAACTCATCCTGACTACAATACTGTAAGGAACACGCATGAGGAGTCAAAATAGAACCCCATGTGCGGCGCAGGGACTTAAGAGGCCACCACATGCTATTAGGAAGTGGGAAACACATGTGAGAATATGTGTTCTGAACAGTGTTAGTAGTATGCTGCCATTTCCTCCTGGAGATAGAGATTGTGTATGTAACGCCGCAGTCATCTCAGGCCAAACAACATTGATCTCAGCATAGGAAAGACCTTCACTTGGCTGAAGGTTCAGAGTAAACGGAGCGGGTGCTGAGAATGCGTTTTCATTCATGGATACCTGTGGGAACAAGAGGATGATTACAAAACAGTTACATACATGTGAGACCCTTCAGGCAAGGCAGCCCCCCACACCCCCGCCATGGGAGCAGGGGAGGATGGGAGGGGTAGAGGGCACTTTTTCTGTCCCTGACAGCCTGGCAAGGCCTGAAGGCAGGTTAGAAAGGGAGCTCCCGTGAGTTCCCAAAAGGCATAAGGTCAAGGAAAACGTCTCCTCGCTTGTGCATGCAAGGACGCACAAATACAATGGCTTGGGTAGCCGGGTGCGGTGGCGCATGCCTGTAATCCCAGCACTTGGGAGGCTGAGGCAGGAGGATCAGTGTGAGTTCAAGATCAGCCTGGGCTACAAAAGTGAGCTTAAGGCCAGCCTGAACTGCATAGTGAGACCCTGTCTCAAAAAGACAAAAAATTAAAAAAAAAAAAAATGCAACTGCTAATGGACTCGCTTCGGCAGCACATACGCATACATCTTACTTCAACTTTCTGTCTTTCAGACGAGGAATCCAGGTTGCCGAGAGTTTGGCTTTGTGGCGCTAACACAGCTCAGGAAC